>JAGVSP010001899.1:0-34710 GCA_022494985.1 Micrasema minimum
AGAAAACATTGATGAAAAATAGCATACTTTTATGAATTGAATTGAATTATACTTACTGAATTATCATTATTTTGAATAATACAAAGCAAGAGTTAATTGAAAATTACAATTTTTTCCATAAATTAACATTTTTTTGCACTAGTTAATTCAAATATTTGTCAACTTAAATTATACAAATTAATTACAAGTAACAATGTGCTATTAACAATTCATTTACAGCTTATATACATATGACGATATGATGTTTAAGATCCTCCAACCTGTGTTATTTTGTGAAGGATAGGACGATGATAGGAAAAGTAGGAAATCACTTAGTAGCTTTCGTGCTGCTGCTGTCTCCTTTCTACTCGGACGCATCGGCCGATGGAGTGAAAGAGAGATAGATGCGTCACAAATCGAACTCTTACGTGCCTCTCTATCGCTTGTTCCGCGCTCTCGCTTGCACACTCGGCTAAGGCGGAACGTGACAATGAGTCATGCTTTTTCGTGTGTGCAGCCGGCGTTCATCGATTTATTAGACGTTATCACGTCAAAATCATGATCTTGTTTTTGAAAATTTCCTTCATAACTTAGAACTTTTTCAAACTAGTAGTAGTTTGGCTTAGAAGGCTTGAATCTTTAATCACACATACATTTTTGGATTTACATTATAGCTAACAAACTTAAGTTGGCTGGTTAAACGATCACATTAAACACTTCACTCAGCATCTGGCATTATGCATATCTATTTATTTGTATTAAGCTTACGACATTTAGAAGAAGAAAAAAATTGATACCTCGAACTGGTTCTGAAACGTATGACTTATCATCTTGTCTTCATGTAATAAATTGGGTTATCATTATAGACAGCATTTGATGTACCAAAGCAATGCCCTACGCACCGTTGAGTGCGTATAAGAGAAAAACAAATCAGTTCTGGTCATACACGATAGACCACCTAGTTGTAGAGTCGCGGATTCCGGATTGGAATCTCAACGATCGAGTTGTTTCAACTTGTTTCCTGCTTTCTGGCACAGTTATTTCCGACTATTTGAAAGTAGCTTGAAATAATTGAGTATATCATAAGAACTCAAATGTTTTCTTTTATAACCTCAAAATTATCCCAAATAAATTGTACATCGTAGTGAAATACGTGAAATAAAAACGAGAAGAAGCAGGAAGGGTTGAATTTATTTACAAATTATACAGCAAATGTTAATAGGTGACATTAATCTTAGAGAAAATGAAAACAGGGCGGTGTCATACACACGGAGCCTCGGGGACTATGTTGGAGGGGTGTGGAATATTGACACCGATCAAATACTGGACACCATGAATACTATACTGCACTAAGTCTTAAGTTGTTGTAAATTAACTGAGAATAGATACCACGTTATAGCTCACTCCAACCGCCACATTTCTGTAAAAAAAAAAAAAACTTTTCTATGTCGAGATATTAAATTTGTCTTTAAGAAACGTCTGAAGCATTACTAGGTCCTCTCTAACCTTTAAAACATCTGTAATTAATCCTCTTTCCTACCCCTTTCCTTCCTTCCTCTATTCCATGTCCCGAATTTATATTTAAGTATATTTTAAGCTGCATATAAACTTCTTCACCAATATTGGGTACAATAAATGCTTATCACTAAAATAACTAAGGGTTGGTTGGAAGATAGTGCTCAAAAGCAATAAGCCCATCCCTTGTACACTTGCTATGCTATTGTACATGAAGTTAAAAAATAATTAAATTAATTAAATAAAATCCTATTTCAATGAAAGATATGTCCTATTTCAATGAAATCCTTTTTCAATGAAAATATGGCGGCCTCCGTAGCGTGATGGCTAAGACGCTGGACTCACGATGCGGAGGTTCCGGGTTCGATTCCCGGTGAGAACTAAAAAAAAAACAAAAAGTGATTTTTCTCAAGCCTGGGTGTTTGTGACGTTGTTCCCCTCTGTAATTGGGCCTCCTAGCCTGTTGAGGTGGTTAAAAAATAAATAAAGAGAAAACGAAGTAAAATCTCATTTTTGTGATTTCCCAAAAATTGACCTTTTGAGTTGCAGTTTAGAATTTACGGTGCGAAATTTAGAGTAGGGGAGGTAACAGGTAATATTGTGACACTTTTTTGAAAAATTACACCAAGACTACCTATAGCAGGAAGCAACCGAATAACCGCATATCAAAGGTTATCGAATGATCTATAAAGCAAAGAAAGATCGATAAATATAATATACTCGAATACATATACGATTCAGAAAAAAAAAAGATTTCTCAGAAAACTGTTGAAAATATTTGAACTGTTACATATTTGAATAAAAAAGGAAGACATAACGTACATTATTTTATGGTAGTATGTTTCGTTTTATGCGATTTTCCAATACTTTTTTAATATCAGGTAATTCCTTTGTCGTTTTGTATTCCAGCATAACTAAGCAGTTAGTGCAATACTTAGTTAGCCATAGCATAGGTAGAATACAATCATTAATCACAAAAAAATAATAAAAAAGCTAAAAATAAGGTAAAATAAATAGAAGGTAGAATAGGTAGAATAAAAAATAAATAGGTAGAATACAATCATTAAAATCACAATAAAAAATAATAAAGCTAAAAAAATAAGGTAGAATAAATAGAAGGTAGAATAGGTAGAATAAAAATAAATAGGTAGAATACAATCATTAATCACATAAAAAAAAATAATAAAGCTAAAAATAAGGTAGAATAAATAGAAGGTAGAATAGGTAGAATAAAAAATAAATAGGTAAAATACAATCATTAATCACAATAAAAAATAATAAAGCTAAAAATAAGGTAGAATAAATAGAAGGTAGAATAGGTAGAATAAAAATAAATAGGTAGAATACAATCATTAATCACAATAAAAAATAATAAAGCTAAAAAATAAGGTAGAAATAAATAGAAGGTAGAATAGGTAGAATAAAAATAAATAGGTAGAATACAATCATTAATCACAATAAAAATAAAAAAGCTAAAAAAAAGTAAAAAAATAGAAGGTAGAATAGTATAATAAAATAAATAGGTAAAAAATAAAAATAAATAGGTAGAATACAATCATTAATCACAAAAAAAAAAAATAAATAATTAATAAAAAAAATAAGAGTTGTAATTTTAAATTAAGGTGTTTGGACACACAACATTACACTCCAATGCCGCCACATGTCCAATTCCCACCTGTGTTGCACAAGCTGTTTGATGATGAGGTTGGAGCTTTTCATCAGTCTCTCCCGAAAGCCTGCAACTCGGTGTCTCAGTAGCCCATCCCAGTGTGGTATGCGTGCTGTAGCAAACATACCACCACTCGCGCTACAGTGACGGGGTAATTTCATCAGGGCTCTATACCCATTGTTGTAGCATACCTTCATGTGCCTCGCGTTACCCAGTGTATAATTATACCATAGCTCACTGCCATATTGCTGCGTACACAGTACTTGGAATAATCGCTGTTTTACCTGCTCAGAGCAGTGAGCAAAGCGGCGCGCTAACATATTCGATCGTGTGCAATGAGCACGATACTGGCGCTTTATATCCTCGTCATCGCCACCATGTTCTTTGTAGAACATGTCCCAAATATTTAAAGCTGCTTACCCGTTTAATTTCCTGACCTTTTATGAATACTGGCGGTACCTTTAATTTATATTTCTGGGGTTTAAACACAACCAGCTCACATTTTTTGGCATTGTATTCTAACCCTTTTTCTTCTGCAAAACATTCACACACGGTAATTATTAGTTTACGTAGCCCAGCAATCGACGGCGCCATCACCACCATGTCATCGGCGTATGAGACGGCATTCACCATCCCTCCTCCTATGGTGCATCCGGCATTTTCCTGTTTCAGTCTTTCATGCAGGGCATCCACGTATAGGTTAAACAAGTTGGGAGATGTGATGCCGCCTTGCTTTAATCCTCGGTAAGCTTTGAAAGGTTCTGAGGTTTTTGCTCCATTTTCACTCTATATATGATATTGTCGTTCCACGTCTGTAACATACACCTAGTCATAGGGCATGCTATTGCCTCTTGTATGTCTTTATTTAAAACCTGGTGCACCACAGTATCATACGCTTTTCTCAAGTCCAGAAAACATGCGTACACTGGAGTATTTCTCCTCACATACACATACAAATTTACAACGCTTTTTACGGCGAAAATTGCAATATCCGTTCCTGATTCCCTTTTAAACCCAAACTGATTATCAGTCGTTTTTTTATATTACCAATAGCTTTTTCTATCATTATATTTTCTATGACTTTTGCCGCCATAGTAGAAATTGCAATCGGCCTATAATTTTCCTTTGTCGTCATATTGCCCATAGGATTTTTAATTATGGGTACTATTATTGAGGTACTCAGTGACTCTGGTAAGAAAGAGTGTCGAAACATTGCTGCGAAGGCTAGAGCCCACACTACATTTATCCTTGCACTAGCATATTTAAGGTGTTCTGCACATATCCCGTCTCCTCCAGTAGCTTTATTACTTTTAAGCGACTTAATTGCATTCTGAATTTCTTTCATTAGTATAGTGCAAGGACTCAGTCTATCCACATTATTAGTAATATTATTGGGCGTTCTACATTTTTTTACAATTTCTGGTGCCTTATACATTGCACTATAGTGGGTCCTCCACATTTCGCTAATATTTCCATCGCCTGTTATATTTTCAATTTCTACGGGACGTGTAGCTTTGGATGACCTCATTTTATTTGTTTGCTTCCAGAACATTTTGAAGTCAGCAGTCAACATGCTTTTAGCTAATACATCTGCTTGTATTTGTTTTTCGTTTTTTTTTACAGTACGTAGGTTTTTCTTGAAAATCTTTCGCGTTTCCGCTCTTCTCTGGGCGATTGGCCCTGCAGACGGCTTTCCGCCTTCAACCCATGCTTTGAAAGCATTTCGAGCATTAATGTGGCTTAGTTTTACTTGCTCATTCCATCCGGAAATATTCCTTGTCCTAAGTTTTCTGCCTCTTCGCCCATTATCTTGATATACAGATTTAGCAGCATTGTTCATAGCATTTATCGTACTTTCATACCACTCCTTAATAAGACCTTTGTGATCTGGATTCGTGCATTCTACGCAGTTTAGAGTTTCGTAAGGTATTTTTATTCGTTTAAATAAATACTCGGTTTTATCGTAGTATTTTTTCAGTTCAGTTTTACTGAATTTATCCCAGTAGATTTTCTCATTATTAATTTGAACCTTAGTTTTGGCTCTATTTGTATAGCTCACTTCCACTTCAATATGCATCGGAAAATGATCGGACATTTGTTGGTTGACGTCGATATATATATCTGTTATCCTTTGTTCGAGTGAACTTGAGATAACGCAATGATCCACCCATGAAGTGGTATTGTGCGCTTCACTGTAAAATGTAAACGAGTTTTTATCCAGTTTTTTCATGTCATAAATTATATATTCTTTTTCTTGGCAGAACGCGTTTAACTCATTCACAAATCTACTATTTACTGGCGCATTAAAATCACCCATAAATATTAATTCATTTGCTTGTGTTTCAGACTCAAGGGCTGAAACTCGACCCAAGATATCCACAAATTCGGGCAGGTTTTCGTTACAGTACACAGGCATATATACGTTGACTATCAGAGTGACTCCACGTCTGTGCTCTATTGATATTGCTGCCAAGCGAGGGTCCTCACATTCGATAATATCCGCTTTTCCAATTTGTTTCCTTACCAGAATAGCAACCCCCCCGTAAGGTCTTCCTTGTACAATTTTCTCGGAAGAATCCATTGCCGAAGTTCCAGTGGCCATAAAATCCTCATGGATACTGTTAAGAAAGTTTAGGTCATCTTTCATTAGCCATGTTTCTTGTAGTAAAATAACATCAACATTCTTGCATATTTCGTGTATACCAGGTGCTATACGATGTACTGATTTACAGTTGTAAGAACATATTTTTATTGTATTATTCATAATGGATTATTATTTTTCCTTTCGCTGTAGTAAAAGCGACGTACATAAGAGTATTTCGGCCAGATATCTTCGTTTAGTGTCGTAGTATAAAAGGATTCAGGAACTCCTATTTTAAAAGTTTTAAAATCACCTGATTTTGTTTGCAGCTCCTCACATTTACGGACTTCAATATTGTTTTTCTTCAAAAACTCGCTTAGTAATTCACAATTCGTATCTAGACTTAATCTCGATACAACTATATATTTGACATTTTCTATAGCTTTTATACCAGAAGAGACATTACTGCCTCGAATGATATTTTTATTTTTGAATTTTTGGCCGTTTATTGTTTTCAATCGTATTATTTTTTTTTTTTTTTTTTTTTTTACAGCTGTCCATTGCTGGTTTTTAAGTCAGTATTATTATTTACCTTACTTTTCTTATTATTTATAATGACATCTTCTGGCAAATCAACTAAAACTTCTCCAGCTATTTCACTATATAATTTAGGTGGATTTGTGGCGATATTCACAGATGGCGTTATTTCATTTGACTCACTCGGTAAGTAGTTCTCAAACTGTTGGCTACCCACATCTACATTATTCTGTTTATTTACCATAGTTTGACGTTTCATTTCTGCTAATTCATTTCGTAGTGATTGAATCATTTCGGAATTTTTTGGCGTTTCCATCTTCAACTTATGCACTTCATTTTTTATAAATGTCAGCTCTTTGAGTAGGGAACTAACATCAATATAATCGAATGTTATTGGAGGTAATTTATTGATATTTAGAACCGCAAATTTCGGTATTTTGACAGGGTCTGTTTCACGTAAGATTTTTTTATGATATCATTAATATTTCGTTTTTTTTCCTACCTTCACCAACTCTTCTTGTTTGTGTAGTAGGAACGTAATTGATCAATACTGCCTTCGCAGCATCTATTTCTTCCTCTTTGAAGGAGTCGCAAAGTTGTCCCAAACTGATTTCATCCATCACATCCATCTTTTGCTGAATGAATGCTAGCACTTCGTTAATCACAATTCCACAGGAACATATTGACGTATTCCCGTTCATTTTAATAATCGTTTATTAATATCACCGGTAAAAAAGGATTTTTAATTTCGGATTTCGCGGGACGATACAAAAAACCACATTATATCCCTGACCATTAAATTATGTGACTTTTATCCTTCCCTCCTTGGTCCGAGGTTATCCAGTATCACATAAATTCTACAAAATATTAAAGGCTTCTAAACTATAACAAGCAGTACCTTATAGTAATACCTAACTATTACGAGTAGGTACATGAGATATTTTATTACTTGCGATGTAATATTTCATCGATTAAAATTAAATTGTTATGTGTCACTAGATCAATAAACGAATCATATTATATGATTTTTGCGTTCTGAATCGTGTATAAAAGGCAGAATTTTGTTTTACCGAGTAACCATCCGATCTCACAAAAAAGCTTTCATACTGTTGACCGGGCCAATACAAGCTGCGCTTCCAGTTCTTTCTGAAAGACGCCGTTTTCTGTCATGTACGCTCCCAGGCATTTGAAGCTCTCGACCTTTTTGATGACTTGGCCCGAAGAGCCAGGCGGTGTGTGGAATCCATATGCTGCACACAGGTAGCGAATATGGGAAGATGAAGATGATTAATCTAATGTAAAAGATATATACATATAAATCTAGACCAACTTCATTTTCCTGGGCATATTGAGAAGATGATCTTACGTGATCTACTGGAGTAGCAGTCTAATTTATCACTAAGCCATATTTAAACGAATTATTAAAGTAGATTGAATGCAGTTGAAATGCGATCTCTCAGGCGAATGTGTGGTAAAACTATATATTATAGGTGCACTAATGTCGAAATTAGAGAATGCAAGGCTGAGATAAGCATTATCGACAAAATTATGAAAGGTCTCTTATGATGGTTCGGTCATGTAGAGCGAATGGATGATGAAAGAACGGCTTTTTAGCCGTTTTTAGTTCTTTTTAATATATGATGCGAGTGTGCCTGGATGAAGAGGTCGAAGAAGGCCGAGAACGACATGACATTATCAAGTAAAACAAGTGATTGGGCATGTGAGAAGTCGGAATAATCGACGGGCGTGCATGAGAAGATGTATGAATGTGGAGGAAGCAAGAGAAGTATGCCAGGACAAAGGTGTGGCGTTCTATCCCTCTGCTTACCACTTCGGGGAAATGGCCCCATCATCATCACCGCCATCTGTCTAATAGGATTATCTATTTTTTGCAGACCAGCGTTTTATTAGTTTTGTTAGTTATTATTTCTTTTGTATATACGTGTATTATGTGTAAATTACTTAAGTTACTTTTTTCATTGTTTTGTTTTATTTGTACATATTTGTAAATGTTATTTTTTTGAATAAATTGAACGGAGATACTGAGGGGGGTAACCTTAGAGGGGTGGGGGGGGATATATATATCCTCCTCCCCCTCACTAAACTGCATAGAGTAGATGAAATAGTAGAATATTTTTCCTCTATGTGCAGCTGAAAGAGAGTCCCCCAGGACTCTATAACAGCTGCGGGTGGATGGTGGGTTCGTTATCCCCCCTCAGACCAGCGTTTTAATGTTGACCTAATTTTGAACATGATCACGTGATGGTTCACGCACTGTTCATTGTTTTAAAGGATATTCTTGACCAGACAAACAGACTTTATTGTATTCAATTTTAAAATCTGTTGTAAAATCCAAGTAAAACAAATACATTATAAGAATCAACAAATTAGAGCAGGTGTTTTAGATTTTTGGACTTGTTGATACAAATGAAATTGAAAATAATGACGATAATATATCCAACATTTTCAACAGACATAAGAGGCAGTCGTGGCCGAGCGGTTAAGGCGTCTGACTAGAAATCAGATTCCCTCTGGGAGCGTAGGTTCGAATCCTACCGACTGCGAATATTTTTACACATTTAGAATACAGACCATTATTTGCACGGCATCCATTGTTGGCGTTACCCGCCTAAATATAAATATTATTTAGATTTAATGGGATATATTCAGAGATGCTGCTCTTGGCATTTGTTCCCAAGGGCTGAGTGTGAGATCCTGGTAGAGAAATTTATTTTAGCAGATTGCGTATATCAAGTGAACCCTCTCCCCCTCCCCCTCCCTAACTACCCCTGTGCTTGAAGATAACAAAATGCCTTTTTTATTAAGTAGTACATGTTGTTAACATAAAATAAAATTCTGTAATAAATATTTATTTCAGTGTGGTTAAATAATTTCAGTTTTGTAATCAGACAACATTAATGCACATTATATGTGTATGTAATTTGTGCTAGGTGTACATATTCGTAATAATTATTTAAATAAATACTATTTGACATCTCAACAGATACGAGAAGTTTGGAGGGGAATATGGATATCTAGGCGTTTACTCATTGGCTGGGTTAACTGACCACTTGATGTATTACAACATTCCCCATTTCACCTAGTATTAAATATCCATATCTGCCAATTATCAGAACTTGTATATATACAGTGAAATGGCGCGACGCTTCACACGTGAACACTCTCTGTCATCCATTGAGAAAAGTATTTGGACACACTAAAAATGTTGTTTATATGTCGAACCGGGTTGTGGTCTAGTGGTAGATTCGAGGATTCCGGATTAGAATCCCTAGGTTCGAATCCCACTCCAGCACAACTTGTTTCCTGATTTCTAACACAGTTATATCCGACTATTTGAAAGCAGCCCGAAATTGAAATATTTGAGTATATCATAAAAGCTCAAATGTTTCTTTTTACATGAAAAAAAAAAAAAAAAAAACTTTAAAAAAAATTAAATAAATATATATGTATGTATTTGTGTTTACCAAAACAGAATTGAACACGGAATTTTACTCACAATAACCCAGTGCGTTCAACGATGGCGAATATTCGATCAATAAAACAAATTTTGGTTCTGTAAACATAAACGTCGTTTTCATATCGAAAATTTTCCAAAAACATTTCCTACGAAATAGAATTTCCCGCCATTTCATATCATTATGTGATATTATGGAAATCTTATCGTTTGTAATGTTCAACGTTTCTGTCTGTTCGCCATTCCAACATACGACGATCTACAATGAACCGGATATGTGTTTACTTAATATAACGGTATAAACATGAAACCAAGTGACAACATTATATTTTCAATTTGGTAAAACGACGTATCTTTAGAATGTATTTACTCTCAATACCACGGTAATGTACTTACTGTTTTTATTTAATCAGTTGTATCGTCTGTTCGTTATTGACCGAAAAACTCGGTAGATTGGAATATAGATTGGAAAATGATATATACGTTTAAAGGATAAGAGGCGAAATGTGTTTGGCGTATTTTCGATCACTTTATTTTGTATTATTGATATCTCAACAGAGACAGAAAAACTCTGGAAACGAATGTGGGTTATCTAGGCGTTTCCAGGGCTTATGACCTGTCATTGGCTGGCTTAAGTGGCCACTTGATGCATTACAACATTCCCCATTTCACCTAGTATTTGATATCCATATCTGCCAATGATCAGAACTTGTATATATACAATGAAATGGCGCGACGCTTCACATGTTAACACTCGCTGTCATCCATTGAGAAAATTGCTAAGCATTTTAGCAGAAACCTTTATGATGCAAGTGAGATTCTTACCGAATTATATCACCTACTAGGAAACGCCCGAAGATGACTCTTCAATTTTTTATGCTTATAACTATTACCAGCTAATTTTTACAAACAACATTTTGAGTGTGTCCAAATACTTGTAGACAAAAACTGGATTTCACCCATTACGGGCTAATAATTACAATTTGACATCTCAACAGAGACGAGAAGTTTGGAAGGGAATATGGATATCTAGGCGTTTATTATTTTGTATTTACTTCTGTAATAAATGAAATTATTGAGTAAGGCTATTTATTAGCAGTAATTTCTAACGCTAGAGTCAGTGCTGCCAGAACTATTGATCATATTGATTTATTTGCGGCCTAAAGCCCACTTTATACGGTGTTAAAGGTGCCCTATAAAGTCTCCTATAAAGTGTCCCCTATAAAGTGTTCAATTAGCCAATTCACACAGTTAACATAGAAGTGAATATTTACATTATGAAATAATAACAATACAGAATGAAATTTAAGCTATGACATAAAGCAGTTGGTGACATAATGCATGTGTATAAAAATCGAGGCGCATACAAATATATCAATTCTATAATCTTTAAATTATAAATACTACACGTTTGTAAAATATATTATAATATTAGATTTTTAAAGTTTTAAATTGTGTGTGGTAAAAATATCTCTTCTGAATTATTTGAAAGTCGTTTTATAGCATTATAAAGGATATTACAGTGAGGGAACATTACCACTATGTACATGTACAAGTCCAAATAAATAAAATATTCTTCCAGTGACAGCTATTTCGCCGAGTGCATATTTTAAAAAAAAATCAGGATTCTACAAAAGAGTATTTTTTCATACAAATGTCAAAATAAATAAGATTTGCTTTAATGTATGAAAAAAATTGCAACAAACACTTAAAAAGAAAAAAATATCGATTTATTACATCGCATTTTCCAAAAGACTTACAACGGCGGAAAATTTCTCCCAAAAAACGCGCTATTAAGTGTGAACTCGTCATAAAAGTGCTTGAGATCGTTTAGAATGGTCGCAAAAAATGAGAGGGCGGTATTGAGACCTGAATTTATAGAGAACTACCCCTGTGGTCATTATTTGTCCCCCCTGTCCCCCGCAGTAAGGGGGCGGTCTTGGGGCCACCTACCCTACACGCCCCTTCCCTGTCATTCCCAATCAACGCTATCTAAAACCTGAAATTAGAATTTATTAGATGTAACTTAGATATACTACTACTACTAATACTACTTTCCCTTATACGCACCCAATGGTTCATAGCATTGGTACGCCAAATATTACATTAAAAAATAAATAACAGTCATAAAAATATTCGCAGTCGGTAGGATTCGAACCTACGCTCCCAGAGGGAATCTGATTTCTAGTCAGACGCCTTAACCGCTCGGCCACGACTGCTGATGAGGTGACCGCCGAATTAATTTATCAGATTAAAGAAAAGTGTTTTTTTTAAGACCACCTGTAGCAACAATGATACTGCCGTCCGTACTAAGTGTGACGTACTGTTTTTGCTGACATACGACAGGATTAATTAATTTATCTGATGGTACCTAAAATTTTGAAAACATTATTTCTTTATTGGACGAATATTGGAGTGTCTACCCCCCTGCCCGGAACCCCTCTCTGAATATTTTCTCGGAAAATAAATCTTATTTTAAATTTGTAAAGCTCAGACATGCATTCACATATTTTCAAAGCTTATCAGGGCGACTCTGCTGGACTGAAAGTCGCATGCGACACTTCGAAATGGCGAGTGGTTTTGTATGGTAGATCACTCGCCATTCCGGAGTGTCGCATACGACTTTCAGTACAGCAAAGGGTTCCGGGGCGCAATCCAAAAATTAGCAAAACTTCGCCAGTTCGATAAAACATCCGTTAGTAAAGTTTCATACTTTTTCAAAGTTATTTCGCATAAAACCCGATTTTCCGTTTTACGAAACGTTGATATAGCTATTTACCCGTTATCGGCTACCGGCATTACGGTGAGGGGGTACGTTCACTGGATAGGTGCACAGGGCACAGCAGCTTGCAGTGGTACTCCATGTACAGAAAATCTTGATCATTTGTTACATGTTGGCACATGCCTGTCCAAATAGGGTGCTTCTTAAATAGGCAAAAAAAAAAGTTTTTTTAAATTGATGTGCGTCACCCTTTTATTTTGTTCTAAGGCGCAAAAAAATAATACAGAATTTTTATTTTATTTTTAAAATAATATTTAAAAGTCGCTACCAGCGATTGAAAAATAAAAAAAATGTATATATGAAAATTCTTTAATTAAGTTCTGAAAAAGACAAGCAAACATAAATTGTATAACTATAAGGATAAAAAAAAAAGTTACTTATGCTAATAAAGTAGTTTCTTTGTATCAGGGTACTTTTGCCTGAATTTTTTCACAACCAAAAGAAGGAATTGTTTTTGTTCTTCGTCTGTGGTAATTGGTTTATTAAATTCTTCAATCAATGCTGCGCCGCGTTCCGCAATGTCGTTCACCACTCTCATAGAGCGTACAATTTCTCTGGAAGCTTTGTAGTCTTTATCTTTCTTCCCAAAGACGAGGGTCTTTTTGCAAAAATGCAGACGAAATTCCCAGGATTCTGAAAAATCTTAAGGTGTTGCTGGTCACGAAATTCTCAATATTTTTTTCTTCGATGTGACTTAGATCCAATGTGATTCGCTTTGGGCTATAATCTGGACCTTCCTCATCAGTGCAATCACCATTTTTTGTTTGCTTTCAAGAGAAACTTCGTCATCAAAAAAAGCAAGCGCAACAAGTTCTTCGGACAGATACCATAAATGCCCCAGGAACTTCGTTAGAGCTTTTTTGGACATAGCTTTGTTTATATATTCAAATTTCTTAAGATTTTTTAACTGCCACAAGTCATTCCTTGGTGCTGAAGTTGCCACGGGAGCTTGGAACCAGCATCTTACATAAATCGTAACGACGAAAACGCAAATTTCAGTAATGGCTTTAAGTTCTTTTTTTGTCAGTTTTAAACTGGTCTCTGAAAATAAAAAGCTTAAGGCAATAAATTGCTTTTGCCATCCATCGTGCGCGATGAAGACCTGCTGGAGCTCTGAATGATATCCCTTTATTAGGCATACCTCCCAAAAATATTATTGTAAGTGTCAACAGTTCCTTATAATCGTCACGTGGCTGATAATCATTTAGCTGTTCTTCAGCAAATGAAATTGTGCTGCCTGCTATATTTTCTACGCATCTTAAAGCGTCAGAGTCTGAAGAAACTATACTGAACTTATTCTGGTCAATGTTAGGCCAAGCAGATTTAAATTTTTTGAAGATCAATATTTCCGGTCCGCTTGATGGACCTAGTGCTTGAACTACGATTGCTTCCAGCTGTATTTCCATTATATGGTGACGACAGGCCAACCAAAGAGCATCTTTTTCCATATTTTGCTCTAATAGAATACAAGCACCTGCTCTTAAACCAGTGTTGACCGCAGTGGTGTCGAAGCAAAAGCATTTTTATTTTGTCGCTCAAGTTCCAAGAAAGAATAGTGTCATAAACAGCTGAAGCACACGCATCCCCAGTTCCATGACTGAGGAACTGCCAAAAGTTGATCTACACCTTGTCCTGACACTAAAATGGGAAGGCGATCCACTGTTTTGTGTCCTGTTATGTCTTCGATCAGTTTACCATCCCAATGAACAGCAAGAGGCGTATTTTGGGTTAAATTCTTTCTTTAAGGATTCCGCTACCCTTTGCCTTTGCTTCATACGCTGGCGACGAATTGAGGATGAATTTATATTGTACTCTGATGGATCGGTACCTGCACTTTTGAGCGTTGATGTCAAAACAACAGTTGTCGAAAACAAATGTCGTGTGTCCTTGTACGGATTATTGTGACAAAGAGTAGCATTAGTATGTTTAATCATGTATAAATGATGAATATAACTGTTTTATGTACATAGAGCTGCAAGTTAACATTTTCATAATTTTTTCAAACTTTGACACGAGGTAGCGACCCCTAAAAACATATCTAAAAAAAAAATAAAAAATATTGGTTCGTTTTTTAGATGATAGAAGCGAATGGCGGGCTGACGCAGTAATTTTTCAAAAGTCGAAAAATAAGAAGCACCCTACTGTCCAAGGTATCACATATGAAATATTTTTATTAAAAAACCTACATTCAAATGAATATTTTACTGTCCCTGTAGGGAATCGAACACACGACCTCATGGGACTAACACACTAAATACAATCGAAATACAATCTAGGTACCAGCACTGCGATCACCAACGTATCTATATCGCAGTCTGACGCTTGCAAGACGGTAGTTGGTAATTAATCATAAATATTTTATCTCTTTCCATCATAAGCGATAAATCTACAATCAACATGCGTTGATTGATGATCACGTAACTTTAAATATAAAAGTGAACAATCCTTTTGGATCTCGCCCCATAAAGACCGTAAATAAAACGCCATTGACTCGACGAAATGCCGCCGGCCGGGGGAGGGGGAGGATATTATACCGAGGGGAGGGTATAGCGGGGTGGGGGAGAATTGATTCCTGATGGCTGACAGGATAATGTATCGCCAGAACAGACAGATTTACCATCACAACATTCATTTACTGGAAAAACCTCCGAAATATACAAAAAATATATATTCACGTAAAAAATTTAGATTTAAAGTAATTTTCACAAGTGAATGAGTATAAAAGAATGTTTATTTTAATAAAAAATGTTCTCCTTAGGAATATATGTAAATGGTTTTTTTTTGTTTGTTTTTACTTAATTCATTTGTTTTTTTATGCTTTTCAAGATGATGCAAAAATTAGTTATTTTGATTATATTACGTAACATAAACATCTACTCATGTTTTAACGAAATCATCTAAAAAAATTAAATTGGATAAACTCGATTTTAATCAGTGTATGTTATTTCGTCAGTCCGAAACAAAATATCTTTATTACTTCACTACATATTTCAGTTTAATAAATTGCTTATATGCCTCCCCAGAGCCTTAACCGTAATTTTACGCTTTGCTATTTCACAAGGCATCAGGTTTTCGGCGTCCTCTGCTGATAATTCATCTGCGTCAGAGTTGCGGGACGTGGACCTGATTTGGGAGGACGCACCGGAACTGGCGGCCGATCGCTTAGCTTTGAGGCGGTTTATGGAATCCATATGCTCCACACAGGGAACAAATATGGTTTGCTGATATTGAATTCTTTTGTTCACATCTAAAATATGAAATAAAACGAAAATTCTCGCAAAATACTGCTAATATAGAGTGGTTACGCACCCCAAGGGGTGGTGGGATTTGGGTGGCAGTTTACCCCCCGATCCGTATTCCAGGAGCATCCCTCACGTCCCGTGACGTGCGGCGGGAGATTAATGTCCCCAGCGTCCTGCAGGTATTCCTGCTCCGCTGTGCAACACGTCACAAATATTTGGCTGGGTGCACTGTCATTTGATAGTGTTTTTTAACATTACTACTACTACTACTTTCCCTCACCCGTACCCAATGGTGCATAGGGCACTGCATGAAGTCGAGGAAGGCCGCGAAAGACTTGGCATTATCATATACAAGTACTTGAAAGTGGTCATGTGAAAAGTCGGAATAATCGACGTGCGTGCATGAGAAGATGTATGAATGCGGAGGAAGCATGGAAAGTGTGCAAGTTGTGACGTTATAATTAGGCGTCACAGTGCGAATGCGCACTAGACAACTACTGCAAATTTATTCGAACACAGTACCTATTTTTTTCTGTCAATAGCTTACGAGCGCTGGCAATACTAATTCGCCAAGTACCTTTTTGGTCTTGAGCCTTTGACGAGCAAGCAAGATGGCGGGCCAGGAGCGTCAAAGTATTTATTTTATACTAGCACGCTAAAATAAAAGGATTCATCATACGATGTAAGTCATGAATCCTATTACCCGTAATTAGCTACTCACAGAAATCTGAATTCCGTTACTGATTGCGTTGTTCATTCTACAGGAATCCTTTTATTATTTCAATTTTCATCTTTTTATTTTTATTTTATTAAATATCCACAACCTCCACCATTTTGAGTTCTTGTGATACAAAAGAACTTCTGTATATATCATTTTATAATTTGATGTCAATCCCGTGAAAGATGACGATGGTACACCGCCACGAGGAATGTGAGGTTAGGATGATGTGAGAATATCGCGGAGTAAACTCGCGCTCGACGATGAGGAGTTCTTCCCCCCCAACTGAAACGCTTGTGGTGCTTGCATCAAGCACAACAGATCCGATGATTCGCTGATGGACCCCCCGTTATAGCCGGATGAAAGGATGGCGCCAAAACCACGCCTCAGTTCAAGTCTACGGAAGAAGTCGGGAAAATTCAAGATTGTCATCATGTTTTTACGAAATCGGTTGAAGTGATGTGTCGTCGGTCGCTTAGCTATGGGTCAATCCATGTGATTATTTTCATATTGGAAATCATCGTTTAGAATAATTTGATAATGCTTTCCATTCCTTAAGAATATTAAAATTTGCCCAATATGTTTATAGCCAGAAAATTGTAGAATGCGCCAAGACGCATTATTTACCTACTTAGTAAAAAATCTCGTATAGTAAAACATCCTCCATGTTGTAATGGAATTTTAGAGAAATTAAAATCAGTAAATATTCAAAATTAACTTTATTCTTTGTTTCAACTAAATTAGGTGCTTAATTGTTTAAAAGAAATATTATTTAATACAGCCATCTTATGGATAGTATAAGAAGAGGTTTCTTTGGTTTGATTGTAAGGTGGAAATCCGCCGAATTTTTTGTTGGTTTGCGTCTAAGGTGCTTGAAGCGCACAGCGAAATAGTATACTTTCATGGATTATTATCTCTTTATTAACTCTGTGTTTATTTTATGAAATATATTTATTGTATCGAACATAAAGCAGTGTTTCACTCTAGTTCAATATCCCATCTTCAGGGTACGAATGGATGACGTAATTTGAGACTTTGGGGATTGAGTCTTATATATATTATTTTTGGAGCATTTTGTTTTCTTTAGCTTACCGATTTGAGATAGCTGGTGGATCGATGAATGGGTTGTGTGGAAGAGGGGCTCAAGTCAAATTCTGAGATGCAAAATTGTTTTGATTATTTTTATTTCTTCTCACCAAAATGGTGGGGGAGCTCATTTCTCTCTTTAATCCCCACGTAACAGCCACCCCCTCCTCACACCCCATTCACCGCGTCACAAAGTACAGAGTGGTGTGGCGTTCTATCCTCTCTGCCACACATTCGGGTAAATGACATGATGGTTCATTAGTTAGTTAATTAAAATAAATAAAATTTTATTAAATATTTTTGTTATCCCAACAGAGACAGAGAAACTGTGGAAACGAATGTGGATTATCTAGGCGTTTACAGGGCTTACGACCTGTCATTGGCTGGGTTAAGTGGCCACTTGATGTATTACAACATTTCCCATTCCGACCATCATCTGATAACCGTATATGACAAATTTTTGAAACTTCTATATATTGAACTCGCGTTCGTAAGATCACATCTGTTGAGAAGATTGTTTAGCATTTTTGGCAATCAATCTTTATTGTGTAGGTAAGGCTCATCCGAACTTAATTACTTACTAGAAGACGTCTGAAGATGTCTTAATCCAGCAATGACAGGTCATAAGCCCTGTAAACGCCTAGATAATCCACATTCGTTTCCAGAGTTTCTCTTTCTCTGTTGGGATATCCATAATATCTGATATTAGCCCAGCATGGGTATAATCCAGTATTTTGTCTACAAGTATTTGTACACATTTAAAATGTTGTTAAAATTTTTTTTTTCTAATTTACTATTATTTATTTAGAAATCAGAGCCACACGAAATAAAACTCGATTAAAAATTTCCATAACAACATTTTCCCATTTTAAAAGCTCTTTAAAAGCTCAAAGAAACGTTAAAAATTCATCTTGCATGTTGATTCCATCATGAAACCCTTTTATCGTGTTGCTGGTTGGTGGTGAAGGGCGCGGGCGGGGGAGTAATATGACGTAATTAGATATACCCTAACTTGAACGTATTTTGAAAAATAAACTTTAGCCTTAACTTATAAAAACGTTTCGCCTGTCAGGACAAAGTTAGATAGGAAGTTAGAAGGAAGATTCTGATGAGATTATTCCGAGGAAATCTTTGATCATTTCAACTTTATATATTAATATCCTCTTATCTCTATCACGAAGTATCTAGTTCTGCTTAGTTTGGTTGAGTTTCTCACAGATAAGACTTGAGTTGAGCATTCAATTAAATAACTAAAGTTTTTCTTTGCATAATAAAGTTTGTTTCGTTTGTTATTGTTGAATTTATTTTTGTGTTAGTTATATAGTGGATAGCACATTAAAAATACATTTCTAAATATACATATTTATAAGTCGCTTCTAATACAAAAAGATGGCCAGCGTTAGAAATTTAGATGTATTCAAAATGATATTCCGAATTGTTGACTTAGTTCAGTCCGTGGGGGATGTTTAATAGGCATTGCTTTACAAAACGTGAAGAGTAAACGGTTTTCACGTAGGTATGTTGTTTGGGTTTAGATACCTAACAAAAATCAAAGTTTTTGACCTTGGTGGGCGGACGCGCGAGTCGCCATCTTGAATGAACTACCTAACCAACTAACCATGACGCCATTTCCCCGTAGGGATAGGCAGGGAGGATAGAACGCCATACTACTATGTCCCGACATACTTCCTTTGCTTCCTCTACATTCATACATCTTCTCATGCACATATGCCGATTATTCCGACTTTTCACATGACCACTTTCAAGTACTTGGTCATGCCATGTCTTTCTCGGCCTTCCGCGGCTTCTACATCCAGGCACACTTGCATTTAAACTTCTTTTAGCCGTTCTTTCATCCCTCATTCGCTCCACATGACCAAACCATCGTAAAAGCCCTTTCTTAATTTTGTCGATAATGCTTATCTCAGCCTTGCACTCTGCTCTAATTTCGACATTATGTTATGCTAAATGATGTTTTTTTATAAGTAAAACCTAAACAGTTGACTTTGCGACGAAAAATATTATGTGAAAAAACAAGTAGGTATAATGATAATAAAATTACATGCGTTTCTAGTACAAATTTATTCTGTAAATTTTATTAGTAAAAAGTTACAAGCGTCGCTTGGCAGAAATTTTCTTTACAAAAATCTAGTACTCTTTATTCTTTACTACTATTACTACTTTACCTTATCCGCATCCAATGGTGCATAGGGCGCTGCATTGGTACACCAAGTGCAGTATATTTTGATCATTTTACTACATGAATGTTAGATGGTCAGCCTTACGCTTTAGAAGTTACCAGTCCAAGGTATCACACATAAAATATCAATATAAAGATATTATTGATATTCCAACAGAGACAGAGAAACTCTGGAAATGAGTGTGGGTTATCTAGGCCTTATGACCTGTTATTGGCTGGGTTAAGTGGCCACTTGATGCACTACAACATTCCCCATTCCGCCCAACATCTGACAACCAAATATGTAAAATTTTTGAAACTACTAAATTATCGAATTTGTACAAAAGCTTCCACGATTGAATTTGTTTTTCGACAATTTTCAATTTTTTTTCTCTCTGGTGACATCTGTTGAGAAGATTGTTAAGCATTTTGGCAATCAATCTTTATTAAAGCTCATCGAACTTTATAACTTACTAGAAGACGCCTGAAGATGTCTCTCCAAATTTTTTTTGTATTAATATAAAAATCACATGTAAATAAATATTTCATGTCGACCCCCTATGGGAATCGAACCCGCGACCTCATGCACGGTAGCTAAATGCACCACCACTATACTACGAGGCGGTCTTTATTCTTTACGAATGCATTTTTGTTGTAGAGTCATCCTTCGAGGTATTATTTAAAAAACAAAATTTATCACTTTCGATTAAATTGACTGTGAGAAAATCACTTACAGTTTAAATACTGCGTTGCTGCCAAGTATAATACAAGATTTTATTTACACGAGCTTGATTTAGAAATGAGCTATACAATGGCTAAATTAATTTAATCGCTAGAACTCCAATAGCAATTGTTCCATACATAAGTCAGGACGTAGCACTAAATATCCAGCAGTAAAGTGCTCGGGCTGAGTTTACTAGTCTCCTGACAATCAGAACTTTAGCAGAACTTAACTAAGTTTCGGTGGCAATAATAATTATTGTCTATAGGTTGTCTTAATGATGGATGCCATTAGTCTATACACGAACCTTAAGGGGTACTGATGATAATTTTGAGTAGAATACTTGTAGGTAGGTACCATAAATTAGAAGCATCATCAATTGTATTGTACACATCTATTATAATTTGTTGAGATTATCTACTGACATTTCTTGGTGGAATTGCATTTTAAACATCTATTATATATTATTATAAGCCATGTATTGAGTCATTGAAAAAAAACTAAAAATAATGCAAGGACAATATTAGGTACTGATTCTGTAAAAACATTATGAATATCGAAATAAATAGATAATGATTCTGATTTGAGTAAAATGGCTCAGATTTAGCCTTAAAATGATTTACGTTATAATTAGATGTATTTATTTTATTTTTACATGATGTACCAATGCAGTTACCTATGCACCATTGGGTGCCAATAAGGGAAAGTAGTATTTTTGTCCACTACGTCACACCAAACGTCCAATAACAAAAGGAGACCAGTAGTATTACAAAACACTCTTTTGAATTATTTACAAATAAAATCCAAAACATTTACATATGTGTTAGTCCAGCATTAAAATTAAAGCAATGTCCTTCTCTTTCTTTATCTTCGCCGAACGAAGCATAATGTGAGCAATTTATAGGGGACAGTTTGCAAACTGCACAAGAAACTGTACAGAAACTGTAAAGCGAAAACTGGATGGAATATTAAATGGTCGCGGGTCTGTGCGACGGACGTTTGGCTGACCTGACGGTCAATGTTTTTTTATGCAAAAGTGTAAATATTGAATGCTTTTAAAAACGTAAAAAACAAATGACGTATTTACATTATTAGCTATTCTAACAATTTCCTGTGTGTAAACATACAATAATAACTTACGATCACGCTTAATATATCTGGGGGTTAATGCTAGAAGTGCCTATGTGAAAAAAAAGCATTGTTCAGGAGAGGGAATTAATTGTTTCTTATAAACAATAGATGTTAATTTCTTTTAACATAGTATATACATTATGATTCATTTCTTATACACCTTTCAGTGGCTGACATAGGAACATATAGCATAAAAAAAATGTTAATTTATGAGTGGTTTCTGATACCTAACGCATTTTGACCCAAATCTGACATAGGGACATATACCTACGTACTTAGCGTGTCGTTGGACAGACTTCTGAACAGTTTTCTGAACAAGAAACTATACAGTTTTTGGTCCCGCGTAAAGAAGTATGCATTAGGCACAAAATTGTGCAGTTAATTTTAATAATTTATAATGTTTAAAGGCAATATATTTTTGTCTTATATGTATATACGATTAAGCATCATTATAATGAATTGTAATTACATTTATATAAATAATTCATACTGATAGTACCGGGAATCGAGCCCGGCGACTCCTGCATGGTTGGTAGCCCAAATCACTAACCACTACATAACTAGACGGACTCGTGTAGGGGGTGATTCACATAAATATTAAATAAATATTCAGTCTCGTGTTTTCAACTCTTTGACTTTTTTAAATTCAAGCATTCTAAATTTAAACTTAAGCATTTGGCTACTTGTCTTAAATATTCATCTATTTTAAATGCAAGCATTCTACTTTTAAATACAAACACTTTACATTCAATTTCGAACATTCTACTTTGAATTCAAATATTTAATTGTAAATACATTTGTTCTAATACTTTACTTTTAAATTCAAGCATTCAATAACACTGTTCAATTCAAATATTCTTCTAATATTAAAAGTACAGTTTTGAAACAGTTAAAATCTCCGACTTAAATGTAAAAAATTGTGTTTTTTTTAGTATGTACCTACCATTAAGTCGATATGTTTTAATGTGCATGCATTTGTTTTTCTAATGTAACATATACTTTTAAATTGCCATGAAACTTCTTGAAAAGAATTTACATTAATTATTATCTACATACGTAACGTATTATGTTGGTACATACCTATATTTTATCTCGGTTATATTTTTAACAATATTTTAATGAAAATAACTTGTTTATTGTATCTAAATATGGAATCAATAGTTTTTTTCTTTGGTAAAAAAATATTTAATAAGGTAAAAGAATTTACAAAAATGTGTGGATTGAAATAGAAATTGTCTTAGAATACCCCTGAAATAAATGTTCAAAATCCATAGCTTCACATTGCGCGCCAGTTTGCCTCATATAGTGAACACAAATGTAAAGCTAATTGCCTACTAACCAGGCGCTCAATGGCCGAGCAAAATAGGTGTTCTCTTTAGGGAAAATGCAAGATAATAACATTAAAATTGGCCTGCGATTTCCTTTGAGTTTGACGTGCCCTTTAATTGATTTCTTATTATTTTTATATTGCTGCCGCCCAGTTATCCAGGAAAATGAAAAAAATGGCAATTGTCTGTGTGCTTTTTATTTTATATATTTCAATTCTCACTGTTTAGAGATATTCTAACAGTAAGATTTTCAGCAGTCATTTTAAAATTTTGATTTAAATATTTTTAAGTAACTATTTTACGACTATATAAATGGAATTCAGTAGATATGTACTATTATCACTTTTCGTCTTATCGGTCAATATTTTTTTTTTACCAGATAACTCGTAGTTTCAACCATTCCTTTGTCTGTCAAAATGTACTAACGATTTAAAAGCTTATCTATTGGCAGAGCTTCAAACATAAGAATAACTCAAATTTTTCATAAATATTTAACGGAATAAAGGCCTCTTCAGACGAACTCACTGGAGCAAAACAAATTGAGGTAAGTCAGAAATCGTTCAAGTACCTTTTTATATTTAAATAATTCATCAATCTTTGAAAATCAAAGATAATATTTGAGAAGTCCCTTTTATCTGATGATACAGAACTTCAAATGCGGAGTCCAAACATTTTGACTAATATAAATTATGCGCCATCAGGTCCTAAAACCGAGTATTATGTATTCAGGTAATATTATTATGAGATAAACAAGGTTCAGAGGGACCTAACTTTTTTCAAAACTTGACGTTTTAATTTTTTAAACCAGCTTTGTAGCTTTCTCTTTAAAAATTCTTCTAAATTACAGTGTTGTATTTATGCCTTATGTTTTTATCAAAATGCTGGGTTTAATAAATGGGGGGGGGGGGGGGGGGGGGGGGGGGGGGGGGTTTTTCCGTTAGTTAATCTTTATCCCATTTTAAGGATAAACTCGTATAAAACCCGTTGATTTCCCGTTTCATCAAACGTTGGTAAAGTGATTTATCCGTTACCAGCTACGGCACTTTTGTGAGGAGTTACGTTTCCTAACGATCCGTTTTTCATTGTAATCAAACATTCAGCGCCCCATATTGAATTACAAATTATTTTGTAACTGTGAAACTCAGCAAACATAAATAATAAAATGAACTTACTTCTTTAAACTACGATAAAGGAATAATATTGACATACGCCATGAAATGTCTCGGGCCGGAGAATTTTGTATGCTTATTTAACTCTGGCTGCTACAGCTGAACAGATGTGTCTTCGTATTAAAAGCACACTCTACTACGTGATTCGCGGCCGCCTTCCCATACAAACGTATTTCTCGATTTTCTCCCTGGAATTTAACATTAGAGCAATGATTTTTTCACGATTTTTAGATATCGACCAGATGCGTGTTTGTATTATTTTTTAAAATATTTAATTTTGTTAAAGGAGATTTATTTTTCAACAGTTTCGTTTCTATGGAATACAATTATTCGTAGTTTTGAGGTAACACTGGGACACTACAAGATACTTTCTCTATATTTCTTATTTTAACGATAGTAAAATAAACATTCGAATATTCATGTTTTAAAAGAGTAAATAAATTTGACAGCGTGATAATGAATTAAATATTGTGAAAATGAACTAACGAACCAACGCAACGATTTATTTCCATAAATGAATATCTCCACCTTAATTAGGGTGAATGAAATTTGAAACGAAATTCCGCACCCTTTGTCACAATTTTCATTAAACAAACATTACCCCAGTATTATGCCAGGGGATGTTTAGAGAACACAGCCTTAATCGACAGGGGCCTTGATCTGTCTAAATGTCGTGAAAAAATAGATAAACAATTATTTGCATAAAAATTAAGCAATTCTCTCTAATAACTGGCATAATATATGGGCACTAAGGGATCATCCCACCTCCACCCGCGACTGTTATAGAGTCCTTGGGGACTCTCTGTCAGTCACGCTATTTTGTGCAGGACTTTAAATTCTTGCTGTTGCAAATGCATAAGCAAATTGCAGGGCCAAAGTTTCCAAGTGAAGTTAAGTCAAGAGGGCGACAGCATCGATCAAGTCAAAAGAAATATATGGGCACCAACAAGCAACAATATTCATTTTAGTAACATGTATTTATTGCCACTTGTACTTGATCATGCCACGTCTTTTTCGGCCTTTATTGCCATCTACATCCAGATACCCTGACATCGTATTTTTTTTAGCCGTTCTTTCAGCGTCCATTCGCTCCACGTGACTGAGCAATAGATGTGCGTGCATGAGAAGATTAATAAATATGAAGGAAGCGAAGAGGGTGTGCCAGGACAGAGTGTCATGGCGTTCTATCCTCTCTGCCAACATCGAGTCAAGTGCAGTACTTAATACTATATATATAGCGGTAAGTACCTACAGTATTCTATAACTACGGGTAACTCCACTTGTGTGCAAAGGGTAAATTCTAATGTGCATTGGTAAATTATTTACCGCGTGGACTGCAATATGAAGGGGCGGCCAATTAAATGATGCAGGGAACGCCAAATAATCTTTAAAATAAATCAAATCTAAACGTTTTCATTTTTAATTCAAGCATTCTAAATTTAAATTTAAGCATTTGGCTACTTATCTTAAATATTCATCTTTTAAATGTAAGCATTCTACTTTTAAATACAAACATTTTACGTTCAATTTCGAACATTCTACTTTGAATTTAAATATTTAAATGTAAATACCTTTGTTCTAATACTTTACTTTTAAATTCAATAATTCAACAACACTGTTAAATTCAAATATTCTTCTAATATTAAAGTACAGTTTTGAAACATTCAAAATCTCCGACTTAAGTGTAAAAATTGTGTTTTTAAGTATGCACCTACCATTAATTCGATATGTTTAATGTGCTTGCATTTGAGTGGAGTGGAGTTGGAGAGTGTGCCAGGACAGAGTGTCATGGCGTTCTATCCTCTCTGCCAGGGTAGGCACCCTTTGGAGAAATGGCGTGATGGTTAGTAAGATTTCATTGTTATAAAGCGATGGCAATTCAGCTTGCGGAATCATGTACTATGGATGTATCCATCATGCTTGTCTATTGTCTATTTTACATCAGGTTTCATAGTCTTGCGCAAACACCCACTGATAGTCCAAGGCAGTTTATATTAAACCCGCAGGACCAATACCTAAATACACATTTTGAACAGCAGAAGAGCTGACAATAAATAAACAACTTGTTTTAAGATATTATTGATATCCCAACAGAGACAGAGAAACTCTGGAAACGAATGTGAGTTATCGAGGCGTTTACAGGGCTTATGACCTGTCGTTGGCTGGGTTAAGTGGCCACTTGATGTTCTACAACATTCCCCATTCCGCCCATCATCTGACAACCATATAAGACAAATTTTTGAAACTTATTGACATTTTTTCTCTCTGGTGACATCTGTTGAGAAGATTGTTAAGCATTTTTGGCAATCAATCTTTATTGGTGTGTAGGTAAGGCTCATCGAGTTCTATTACTTACTAGAAGATGCCTGAAGATGTCTCTCCAATTTTGTTTGCTTTATTTTAAGCAGTAAATATTTTTAACAAAATTTTAAACGTATACAAATGCATGCATGGGTATAATCCAGTAATTTGTCTACAAGTATTTGTGTACGTTTAAAATTTTGTTAAAAACTTGTTTTAAATTCGGACGGCAGAATAAGAAACATTTTGGTTTATTGACTATAAAAATAAAAGAGTTTTTTACACCACATCCCTATCTTACAACACATAATGTAAAATGTAAAAGTCGTGTTACGCAAGTAATTCTCGCATATTTTTTGATCACTTGAAATTTTAATCTGGTAATTTTGAAGTGTGTAAAGGCGCTAGTGCCTACCAGGACCAATCCAACGCCTTGGCAGCATATATTGCAAGAAAGGAATACAGGATCCGAAGTGCGCCAAGCGGTTCACCCAAGGTGGAATATCAGCGCTGCAGAGCACCCGACAAAGGGCTGATGAAAAGTGATTGCAATTCTTCGTTAACAAGTTGTAATTTGTACCCTTGAACTGTGTTCCTAGTTGTATTACAGCCAAGCGGACGTCCAGAGGCGAGAATTCTGTCAGACCGATAGTGACGCTTTCCTTGAAACGAAAGCGGCTGTTGATTTCGTGAGCGTGCCTCGGAGGTGTTTGGAATATACCAGAGAACAAGTAAGGGTGGCTAGCGTATACATGTTCCACTCCATGCACCTCAACTCCCGTGTGGAATACACCGACACCCATCTTACAGGTGTAAGAATTTGTCCAATACATGTCGTATACATTCAGAACAACTGGAACTTTTTCTGGTGATCTTAAAAATCCGCCTTCTGACATATAACAAAGTGGCAAAATTATTCTCGATTATCAAGAATAATCCTTTGATAGTTTAATATCTTCTAGAGCTCATCAAAGACAATATTTCAGTTGACAAAGAATTGTTTTCTTTTCAATTAAACTGTGCAAGCGATTCAGCCTCGACTTGGTGATGTTACCGATGAATAGTTAATCTTCATGGCTATGAAAATAAGTTATTTTTTTCAATAAAAACTCGAATAGCAGTCACAGTACAGACAGGATCACGATTCGGATAGCCAAAATGACAGTTAAATGCATAGACAATAGACAAAAATTATATTTTTTTCATGGATGAAAGAATATTATATTTAAGTGATTGAAAGGTTTGAACAATTTTTGTGAGTAGGTACTTCATTCTATAATTCAGAAAAAATATCTCTGCTTCGAAAAAAAAGTGACAAAAAACTTGGATAAAAAATTTAAATTTTTTTTATCAGTTTGCAAAGACAAATTATTTGAATTTAAATCAGGCGTCAAGTAGATGCTAGAACTATATATTATTTATACATAAACACACATCAAAACTAAAATAATGAAGGTTTATAATCGTAGACTTATTTGTTTTTAAGAAACGTCTGAAACATTACACATTACAACCTCTCCTCAAACCTTTAAAACTTCCTCGATTCATCCTCTTTCCTATCCCCTTTCCGCTTTCCTCTATCCCATTTCCCGTGCTCATATTTTAGCGTATTAATCTTTTAAATAATGCAATGTAATTTTTAAGCTTTATCGTTGGTTAGAAGGTATTGTTTAAATGCAATAAGCCCGCCCTTGTACATTTGCCATGTAATGGTCCATGAAGTTTAAAAATAAATAAATAAATACATATTATTGAATAATTTATTATTAATATTATTACTAATGGATTATCCATCGGCGAAAAAAAGCAAAAAATTCCAAACTAGATTCTTCTGCTCTACAAAAAAAATTCAAATTTTTACTTAGATCTCAGTAAACATGTATGTAAATAGTTACGAACATAAATTGAATATATAATTTTGATAACGTGAATGAATTTATTATAATTCCGAAATAATTTAAAAAATTTATCATTATTAAAAATAAACTTTTTCCAGGCATGTGCAATGTCCATTGTACGTCAGTTATTGTGTGTACCTACTAAATAAAGCGATGGTTGTGTTGATTCTGTAGGTATAATTTTCCCGCCATTAGTGCCCCTGGAAAACTACAGAAATGAACCCTCGGTATAGGAAACTACTTTATCAACTAACTCCACCTTCCTTGAATCATCAGAACCTTCACCTGGAGTAATAAAGCAATCGATGACGACTAATCCTGGTGGGTAGTTAGAAGTTCATATGACACACCTTTCTAGTATGTGAAATGTGCGAATTCAAGGATCTTTCCTTGGTAATATGCAATACGTTGCAGTGGAACTGAAACATCTTTCCTTCGTGTAATAAATTATCCATATAAACTTGATGTAAACCCCATTCACCACTGGAATCAGATAAGAAAATGTAGTGAGAGCGATTTAATTATTTAAAGAAATCATGTGCAAAGAGTGTGTTAAACTTAAAAAATCTATGAAAAACTCATCACCGAATTCGTAAATGTTATTAGATATATTATCATCATTTGATAGACTTCAGGAAATAGACATAAAATATCTTTAAAAAGGCTATTTATTAGATCGATATTAAAATTTTTTAAGTTCAGTTTTAACCATAAATGGTCATCTCAGAATAGTGATCGCTACATTCAAATTAGTGTTGATAAATTAATATAAAACCGTCAGATAATCATCGTTATCATCATCATACCATATCCGCTCCCTATGTGGAGCATATGGATTCCACAAACTGCCTCCAGGCCAAGCGATAGGCCGCTGGCTCTCGTGCATCCTCCCAAGTCAAGTCCACGTCCTGCAGCACTGATGCAAACTGCCGACGAATTGTCAACAGTGGACGACCAGGACGCCGAGAACCTGATGCCTTGTAAAATAGGCAAGCATGGTTAAGGCCCTCAGAAGGCATACGTAGTATATGGCCTAGCCAGCCGAAACGCCATCGATAAACACCGTTATATAATTTATATTAACCGTTATATAATAACACCATTTGGGTCCGTTATTGTTTCTTATTTTCATTAACGACTTATCTAGTAAACTGAGGTGCAAGTCTCTTTTGTACGCCGATGACCTAAAAATATTTAATGATATTGTGAAGCTAAAAGACTGTGAAGAACTACAGACTGACTTGCATACACTATCAGAATGGTGTCACGAAAATTCTATGCAATTAAATGTCATTCTATAAGTTTTACCCGCAAAAACAACCCCATAACCTTTGACTACACTCTTGGCAGTGAACCGTTAACCAGAGTTGAAGTTATTAAAGATCTCGGGGTTCTTTTTGATACAACATATTGAATGCATAACTCAAAAGTCACTTAAGCTATTGGGATTTCTTAGAAGAGTAACTAAACCCTTCAGAAAACCGGAAACCTTTATATGTTTATATAGAAGTTTGATTAGGAGCAATCTTGAGTATGCCTCTTGCATATGGAGTCCGCAATATCAAACTCACAAAAACTCAATAGAATCGATCCAAAAAAAGTTTATAAAAAATACCTGCATATAAATCCCGTATCCCTAGACCACATCCAAACTATGACCGACTTCTAAAAATTCTAAAATTCGACTCCTTGACGAAACGCCGTGCGGTTTCCGACATAAAATTTCTTTTACAAAATATTGAACCACAAAGTCGACACTAGCCTCCTCAGCAATATTAAAATAAACGCTAGTTCAAAAACACTTAGACACAGGGAAATATTTAAACTGCCATCATTCGCAAATAAGTCTACAGTCTACATATCACACACCTTTAGCCCGCATGTGTCGGGAATATAACAAATGTTCGCGTAGCAGTAATATAGACATATTCAATGATCAATTTCCAACTTTTGCGAATAACCTCTTCAGATTCAACTTTAACTAATTTCTACATCTTATTAACTTTATAGATAAAAGAACAATTACCTACTAAGAATATTATGTAATTCTGTAATTGAGGATACACGTAGAATGTGTCTTATTATGTTGTATTATAATATGGTATATGTTGTTATCTTTGTAGAATTCCACACTGAATGGTGCATAGGACACTGCACAGGGATACCAAAACCCGTGAATTAAGAATGATTAAATTTTTTGCAAACTTTGTGCACACCAGAAGAATGCATCACACCAAATATTGTCATTTCCCTGGTTAAGAGTCAACTCATTTGGTTAAACGATTTGGCTCAAATTACCATCTGCAAATGATGTTTTGGTAGTATTCTGTATTGCGGTACTTAGGGGGTAATGGGATGCGACTTTCGCCTTTATGGTCGTATTCCCTAATGTTATCATTTCAAATTGCTCCCTTTTTTAAAAAGTCAAATTGGAACATTTGAGAGTGAAGAATGATGGTATAACATGGTTTTAAAAAAAATAATTTAAAAAAAATATTTTAAAAGTGGTATCGAGTACAATACAAGGAGTAATAAAACTCGTAGTAAAAGCCCAAAAACTGATGAATCTACATCATATTTGAAGTGGAATGTATAACTTTTGAGGACTTTTGATCTGAGCTTAAAACAATTTTTTTCTTTATATTAATGCTTTCATAAGTACTTACCGAAGATTAAGTAACATTTGTACAAATTCTTATGAAAATTCGGATTCGGCTTTTGTTTTCTTTATTGATAGTATCAATTAGACTAAGTTAATTATATTTGATAACGGTTTGTGAGAATTTTTCTAAAAAAATCAACTTCTTAGGGCCAGTTGTTTGATCAGTGGTGTTAAAAACCCAAATTGAAAGTATAAGTTTTGTAAAAATACTGAAAAGTGAGTTGTTTGATCGTGAGTTACTTCTAGCCGGTGCGGTGGTCAAAATGTATACCTATTGGTTAGAAAAATAAGCCGCCGATATTGGAGGGTATAAGTAAAATGGCGGCCATCTAACAGCTGATCGCTCGAGACGCTACGCACAACCTATCAATGTGACATTATTGTGTCATAGAAAAAACTATGAAAATTTGTGTCATTCCATAGAAATTTTTATTGTTAAGTTTGGAACGCCATTACCAGAGAGTAAAAACGATGTCAAACAACCCGTTAAGAAACTCTTACCCAAGGTTGTTTTTAAATAAAGTTAGAAGTAATTTTTACTTCTGATCAAACAACCGGACAACCAAAGCAACTCAATTTTCTCGAAAATTATGGATCAACGAATTTTTTTTTTAACAAAACCGACTCCAAATATGACTAGGATTCACTGGTTTTGTTAAACAAGGTTTACTTGATGTACCTATGAAGTGTCGTATGCATTACTGCACTAAGTGCAAATAATGGACATAGTGGTGATGATTATAGAATATAGCATTAACCGACTAAAAATTATTTGCGAATCAACACACTTAACAGTAGCTTATAGTTTATGGTGCAAAAGGCACTGCATTATACACCAAAAAATGTAGTTTAACTTAATGATTGATTGCTTTATTTCCAATCCACGTAACGTGATAAGAAAAAAAACATACTTAGTTAAAAAACACCCTTAAACAAATATTTGGTTTTCATCCCGTCTGCGTCTAAAACGATAAAGAAATGCATTTATACTGGATTTTCATTTGGTGTAGGCACCAAGATTCGCTGCATTTGTGAATCAATGCAGTCCCTATGCACCATTGAGTGCAGATAAGGAAGAGTATTAGTAGTAGTAGTAGTAGGTACCAACGCAGTACCTCATGTACCATTAGATGTGGATAAAGGAAAGGAGGAGAAAAAGGAGGAATTTTAAAAGTTAAAACTGGTCAAACCTTCGAACAAGAATTCACTAGAAGGGGCGTTTCCATTCAAATTTCCTAAAAATATACGTTTCCTAGAGTTGATTTCACAACACCACTTTTTATCAAATTCCACCGTTTCCACGAAACGTGTGCCGTAGATGTCTAGTGATTACGTAGATGCCTATTGATGGCGTAGGGAGTGACGTAGAGGGTAACTAGACACCTCAGACACGGGTGTATTTTTCAAGAATGGAATGTCACTTTTCTGAAATTCTTGTTCAACTTGTCAAGTTATGGGACGCTCCGTTACATGGTGTGTTTGTGATAAAAATAACTAGCCAATTAATTTTGCATATCTTTAAATCGTCTTTCTACAAACTACAAAACTTGGTTTTAGCCGGTGTTGCTTTGCAGGATGAGATTTTCTATACTAAAGTATTCAGTGTCCAATTTTTGTTGAAGTCTTTAGCTGAAATGGTGATGTTTGCTGGTCGACTGTTGGTCGGAGCATTGAACTGTAACAACACCAGCTCGTAAGTAACTACTGTTCCAGCAATCTGTAAATTACAAACGAATTATAAAAATGTGGAGAAAGCAAAGGAAGTGTGCCAGGACAGAGTTGTGTGGCGATCTATCCGTAAGATTAGAAAGCTCGAGAGGACACAATAGAAGGATTTTTAAAAATTCTTTAAAAATCGAAGTTCCGTACAACTGAACGGATTGATTGTATCATGGTTTTTGACGTGATAACGTCTAATAAATCGATGAACGCCGGGTGCACACACGAACAAGCATGACTCATTGTCACGTTCCGCCTGAGCCGAGTGTGCAAGCGAGAGCGCGGAACAAGCGATAGAGAGGCACGGTCGGCCTAAGCGCTCGGTTTGTGACGCATCTATCTCTCATCCACTCCATCGGCCGATGCGTCCGAGTAGAAGGGAGACAGTAGCAGCACACAAGCTACATAGTGAAAGTAAAATTAACGAGTGCAAAAAAAATGATAATTTATGGAAAAAATTGTAATTTTCAACTAACATACAAAATAATGATAATTCAGTAATAATAATTTAATCCAATTCATAAAAGTATGCTATTTTTCATCAATGTTTTGTTATGACGTTATCACGTAAAGTTATTGTCCGTAAACCGACTTTACAGACAACCAAAAGTTTTTTGAATAACTGCTGTACATATCTTACTGTTTTGAAAGAAAAATAAGGCTTAAGGAATTAAAAACCTGTACAATATGATACTAATGACTGCTTTTAATATAAGCTGGTAGATCTCCAACCAATCAAAGAGCATTCGGTTTATTATCACAATGGGTGCCATAGAGACATAGCATTGTACGTCTTCAAATTATTTATTTATTTATTTTCTGTACATATACAGAACATTCACAGGTGTGAATGTTCCAGTTACATATATACAGGTGAAAATGATATTTATTACAAAATTATTAAATATTTACAATAAAAAATAGGCTCTATAATTATGCACATAAAAACTAAAAAGAAACAATTATAAAAATAATAAAAATAAAATATATACATACGTACATAATATATAATACATATAAACAATAATCAATATCTTTATACAAGAAATATTTTACCATATTATTATGTATCTACTAATAATAATTCTAGACATGTAGTTCTAAAATAAGTTGGATTATTTACAAAAATATCAATTTTATTACATTCAATTTTATTATACAACCTACACATGCGCAATAAGGGGTTGAAATATGATTTTTAGTAAATTCAACAAAAAATGTTCTATGGCGTCTTAATCGCGCATTTGGTACATTAATTTGTAATGAATCCATGCATTTTACAGTATCTAGATCAATACGGTATCTAGATCAAATTAATAATGTATGTAAATTGTTCTTAGGGCTATCCTTACACGTGGTTATATTGATATCTTGATATTAAATTGTCACCTTGAGTATAAGTCCCCTAGTGATGGAGAAGAGATTAAGTCCGGTGAAGGCGATCCTGTCCGTGTTCGCCTGATCCAGGAATCTCTGTATCTACAACAGCAGTAACAAATCCATCAATGTCACCCGCATAGATAATAGATACTGCGACTATGTTAGTCCACTTGTTGCATTCGGGCATTCATTGAATAAAAAATAAGGAATGGAACTGACACTCGTTATTTGAGGAAACACGCATTTGGTTGATATCTAAAGTATGTGAAAAAAATCATTGCTCTAATGTTAAATTCAAATGCGGCCGCGAATCACGTGGTGGAGTATGCTCTTAATCGCGTTCCCAAAACGAAACAATGAAAATTTCTATGGAATTACACCAATTTCATCGTTTTTTCTGACACAAATGTCACATTGATAGGTTGTGCGTTGCTTTTTGAGCGATCAGCTGTTAGATGGCCGCCATTTTTTAAACCTATACTTTACAAGGCGATCCATCCAGCCAATGATTTCAGAACTGATTTCAAATTTTCAAAACGTACGCTTTGTATATGGTTGATTTTCAATGAAAAATACATGATTTTATAATATTAATTGCAATAATATTTTAGCATTTTTTGAAAAAAAAAGCACTTAAT
>JAGVSP010001900.1:0-34328 GCA_022494985.1 Micrasema minimum
AAATTAGTTATATCCATTATCTACGATAATTTTAAAATTCTTAAGTGGCCTGCAAAATGAAATGAAAGACGGCGCGTCTTCTAAATTCAGCATTTCAAGTGGGATCCCCATTTTTTTGTTCAAATATGGTCGTTATAAGGTCGGTAATTTATTGTAAAAATGTAATGTTTCTCTTTTATATTTTAACGGATTAAATTTAATATCATACTTGTGCAGGGAATGCAATAAGTCTGGGAGGGTCCGTAAAGAGTTTTAAATGTAAAATATCATTACGTAACATCTTAATGATAGGACGTGATGAGTTTATCTTGGTATAAAATAGAAAAGCTTTGGGTGGTCGCGTAATAACTTGGGAGGGTGATGAACAGGTAGCTCAAGTAGTAAAAGACGGGAGAATGGTACGTAAAAGTGCATTGCATAGATATAGATAATATTCTAAGATATTTTTAGTAAAACTATTGAAAATGAGTCCCAATTTACACCTAGTAGAGAAGATATTATAATATGCTACTAAGATAGATACTATTTACGTATTTACATAACACCAGCATCAAATCTGAGATTGTAATACGTTGGGATCCTGACACAAAAGCGTAGAACGAATCATCTTGCCTTATAATACGCGATTAAAAAACAATGCACTTGATGTACCAATCCAGTACCCTATGCATCATAAGTTCGGCTAGCGGAGAATATAAACAATGAACGAAAAGTAGCGGTACTTAAAAAAATATTTGTGTGTATTATTAAAACGCGATAATTTAATTTTTTACCCTGTTTATCTAGATGGATGCAGTTACGATTTTTAACCGAGATGTATTTTGGACATTGTTGCATAATGATTCAAGATCGTTTGCAATTTGCAATTAATATTGAACTTGGTCCGGTTTAGCAGAGGTACGTATAATTGTCTAGTCTAGATATAGATTTCACCACTTGAGATTGAAGAGCTGTGGAATGTTATTGAAGAGGCATCAAGGCCACTGCAGTAGTCATAATGAGCAGCAGACCAGAATAATGAAGAACCTACATCAACAAATCTTACGGTGCGGAACCATTTTGGATATCTACTCCACATTGCCATCGTCTTCCGCATTCAGTGGAATTTATTTTCATTTCATGTTTATTTACGTAATTTATTTTACGCGTGTGACGACTATTTCAGTAAATTACGATAAAAATTTAAAAACATGTTTTTTTTTGCTGATTTTGGAAAATAAGTCAGTAGGAGTGATCTAAAGAAAAATGATGATTATAAATTAATTATTACTTCACCAATTTTTTAGTTACTTCATTAAAATAAAGGTAAAACAATGTAATTTTGAAATATTTCCTCTCAAATAATTACGATAATAATTTATTTACATTAACCCATAGAATTGACAGGCTTGTCATCTATGGGCTATGATTACTTAACTTAGTATTAGGAATGTCTAAATAATCACATTTTATACAAACAATAAATCATAGTTTTCGAAACACTTCTAGCCTTACTTCTTACACAAAACACGCCAGTCAAATAGATAAGTGATTCGTATTTTAATAGCTAATAATGGAATAAACCGATTGCGTAAAAACCTTTCGGCTATTTCAGTCATGCTTTCTGTTGGCCGAAAATGTAAAACCAAGTATACACGAGGAATCAATAAAGTCAAGTTTTTATTCCGGTTTATTTATTTGACTTGAATAATCTTAGCTCAATTATACATGATTTTTAATATTCTGATATGTTTTAAACGAATATATTAACAGATATTATTGATATCCCAACAGAGACGGAGAAACTCTGAAAACGAATGTGGGTTATCTAGGCGTTTACAGGGAAAAAATGCTTTGCAATCTTCTCAACAGATGACACCAGCATAGAACAATTCTGTAAAGCGAAATGACGAAGACGATTTCAATATATAATGGTAGTTCCAAAATTTGTCATATATGGTTATCAGATGATGGGCGGAATGGGGAATTTTGTAGTACGTCAAGTGGCCACTTAACCCAGCCAATGACAGGGCATAAGCCCTGTAAACGCCTAGATAACCCACATTCGTTTTACAGAGTTTCTCTGTCTCTGTTGGGATATCAATAATATCTGATATCAGCCCAGCATGGGTATAATCCAGTAATTTGTCTACAAGTATTTGTATTCATTTAAAAAAAAATGTTGTTTAGAATATTTTAAGATTCGTTTATGTAGCTATAACTCTATTTTACGTAATTAAATTATGTGTTTTACATATAAAATCTGTTTTACGTAATTTCATTTTAGATACAAATTCAAGGTTTTTTGTGTCAAATTTGGTCAGCACATCGCACATCCGAACTTTTGTTATTACCTGTTACCTGTTACTGTTGGACGAGAATTAAACAAGACCTCTCAATTTCTAGCTGATTCCTATATTACCATCGTCTTCCGGGGACAAACGGTTTCCAAGAAGATGTCTTCTATAAACAAATTTAAACAAATCTGAAGATTATTCAAAACGAATAATTAATAAAGTATAAAAACTTGGGTGTTAAGATATAGAGCAATAATAACATATGTATAATAATTAATTATAGCATCAGGAAGCTGACAGACTTGGGTAACACCGTATATACTCTAATAATTAATTATTTATGAAATTAAACAACTTTTGTTTTAAACTACTTTTTTATTTTTTAACACGCCAACCGGTTTCGGAGACACTACTCCTTCATCAGGGCTTTGTAGAAACCGGTTGGTGTGTTAAAAAATAAAAAAGTAGTTGAAAAGAAAAGTTGTTTAATTTCATAATTATGGAAAACTACAAAGTGAGTGCTACAAACATTGAGTTAATTAATTATTTATTTATTTATTTAACAACCTCAACAGGCCAGGAGGCCCAATAACAGAGGGGAACAACATCACAAACATCCAGGCTTGAGAAAAACTACCTTTTTAATTTTTGTGTTCTCACCGGAATTGAACCCTAAAAACCTCCGTATCGGGAGTCCAGCGTCTTAGCCATTAAGCTACGGAGGCCGCGGAAAATTGAAAAGTTTCAAGATCGAAAATGGGTCGGTACGATAATAGAAAATACATAGGAGGATAATATGTCTAAAACTAAAGGAAAATAATAATATACTAAACACAAAACCTATTAAAAGTAAGTTTTTTCGTGTAAAATATTATGTTTGGTTTATCATCATACCTCTGAGCTCCATTACATTAATGAACTCACTGACTTCATGATAATTAAAAGTTTAATGATCATTAGGGTTTCAAAGCAAATCACGCTCTTTTATATTAATAGGACAATGTACGCTTATTACACAAAACGTTTCGTTAAAAAAAACGCTGAAATTTTAAAATAATATTTTGGTTGGTTGAGAGAGAAGACGTGAAAAAAATAATAAAGCGAAGTCAAAGAAAAAGAAACCAACAAATCTTAAGATAAGAGTAACGGTTATCAGGAACACAAAACGTTGAGGAGAAGGTAAACATTGTAGTATTACGTAATGCATGCATATTCGTCATTTGGAGTGGAAACCAAACAAAGGAAACTGTTAGTAAGAAAAAAGTAATCTGGCTGGGACTGGTTTCAATGCCCGCGGCGTGGCTCGTGCCGCCGGGTCTTTGTTCCTCCCGAGGCACCAGGAGCACAGAGAAGTGAGGAGTGAGGAGATCTTACAACTTTACTTCTTTACTAAGTAGGTACCTGAGAGCTTTGGACTGGCGTTCTTGAAACCCGTCTTGCCAAGCTGCACTCCTTTACAGAAAATAGGCACTCTGTAATCAAATTCTACGTTTTTCAATCCTTTGCCAAGGTTGGCGTATCAGTGATTTCTCCACTGCGACTCCGGTTCTTGAGATCATGATAATAAATAAAACAAGAAAATTATTCTGTGCGTGCTCGAGGGAGCAACTCTTGAAAAGGATATTTACGGACAAATTCAAGTAGAGCAGTCACGATAATATTTCATCTGAAACAAACATAGGTAGGTACACAAACCGCAGAAAAATAGGTAGGTACTCGTATTGTAGCCATGTAGTAAGGAGTAATGCCGTACCTAAATGGGAAACATATAACTTGTAATAAATTTAATGCTAAAAAGTCCTCTTTGCTTGGGTATTCAGTGTGTATAAAATTAAATAAATAATATTCCTACATTCTAAAATACACAATAAAATGTAAGCTTATTATATTTATTTATAACATCTAAGTAAACAGATTCAGGCTCATAGTTCCGAGATCTGCAGAGGTAATTAAAACACGTATGTGATCAAAACTTGTTCCTCCAGTTTCAGAAGCAGAATCTAATTTCAACAAATTAAAAACCAACTTCACGACTCTAATTAAAAATACTATTATCTAAGCATTGTTCGCTCTTTAGTTGTCTATAATACTCACCAAAGAAAAGAGGCGGTAGATATATAATGGCATAATATTTATCTATAAGAGACCTAGTTTAAAATTAACAGAAATTAATTATTTTTCAGCGGTTGATCAGATTTAAGTGTAAAGTATAGGTATTATTATCTTCACACCTTGATGTCTGAACTAAAAACTAACACACAATACGTAAAAAGAATCCCCCGTAGAGATTACCCTGCAATGAATATCTTTCATTTGTCGAAACAAATTGCTGAATATAAATTAGATAAGTTACAATTATAAAATTTTGTTTTGTTACGCGTTTGGCACTAAGATAAATTATGTTGGTCTAGGCGATCGGAATACACAAATAATATTTTTTGTATCATGGACTAATAAAAATTCTTTAAAATAAAGAGGATTGGTTTCTATTGATTGATATTCAGCACCTACATAATGTACAGCTCGGATAAAATAAATATGAGTAGTGTTACCGAGGTATTTTAATTGTATAATATAGTTCTACTTAGTCGTATCACAATGATGTTTATACTTATGTATATTCATCATCTCCGGCGCTACAACCCGTTTGAGGGTCCTGGCCGCCTCCAAGAAACGTCTCCACTCGCGTCTGTCTCCGGCCACTTCCCTCCAATTGCTAATGCCCAAGGATGCAGTGTTCTTTTCCACGCAGTCCAACCACCTTAATTTAGGTCTCCCGATACTCCTTCGACCCATTGGTTTATGAATCAGGAGCCTCTTAGGTGGTCGGATGTCCTCCATCCTTGTGACATGGCCTGCCCAGCGGAGTCTTCCTATCTTTATATGTCTTGTGATGGGAGGTTCCTCGTACAGGTCATACAACTCCTGGTTGTATCTGGAGCGCCATTCCCCATTTTCTTGAACAGCTCCGTATATTCGTCGTAGAATCTTCCTCTCGAAAATGTCCAAGATCCTTTCACTGTTTTTTGTTAAGGCCCAACACTCTGAGCCGTATGTTAGTACTGGCCTAATTAGGGTTTTGTACAGTGTGGACTTGGTCTTTCTCGAGAGGAGTCTAGACTTGAAGTGTCTCTGGAGACCAAAATAACATTTATTGGCCAGAGTCATTCTTCTGTCTATTTCCTGACTGATGTCGTTTTGAGCCGTTACAAGAGTTCCAAGGTAAACAAACTCCTTCACTGTTTCAAATGTATAGTTCTCAATCCTTAACGATGTGGTTGTAGTAGGATTAACAAGTGCCGGCATATACTTAGTTTTGGCTTCATTTTATTTGAAGGCCCATATCTTTGGCCGCTTGCTCTATAGCGAGGAATGCTTGTTTTAAGGCCAGCTCTGATCTTGCCACAATGTCTATGTCATCTGCATATCCTAGGAGTTGTACAGATTTGTGGTAGATAGTGCCTGTGGTTTCAACCTTCGAATCTCTTATGATTTTCTCCAACGCAACATTAAAGAGGAGGCATGCAAGTGCATCGCCTTGTCTTAATCCATTATATGTGCGGAGTGATATGATTTAAAATACACATTTAATGAATAATCGAAGTTTTAAATAAAATTATAATATTCACACAATATGTATCACCTTTTGATAAACTGTAAATAATTAGTAAATCTTAACTCAATGTTTGTAGCTCACTTTGTAGTTTTTCATAATTATGAAATTAAACAACTTTTGTTTTAAACTACTTTTAAGTAGTTTAAAAAAGTAGTTTGAAACAAAAGTTGTTTAATTTCATAATTAGTCAATCTGCTAGCAAGCTTTGCGTAGGGAAAATTATAGCCTGTAGTAATCGGCCGAAGTCGTGATCTGGACCACTCAAGGGCTGTCATGTTCATTTTAAATTGGCGCCTTAATCAGCTAAACATAAACTATTTATGGACACCATTTTACTACGAGAAAGTCGTGAGTCGTGACACGTCCACTACAGTCAGATGAGATCCATATTCCAAATTCAAAACGAACTTTTAATACTTACAGTACTGACAACATGACGCATAAAATTGAATAAATACCATCAACGGTAGGTACCAACAAAAAAATAATTCGGCTTTTTACAATAGGACCATGTACCTACCTATCTTTTCCTCTATGGTTTTAAAAGCTTTGGCGGGATCATAAAAGTGATATTATTTTTTCTCATTTTAACCCCAAACGCTTAAAATATGTATTTAGATGATTATTTCAAGTACCTTTTCAGTTATTTAGTAGTTAGTTTATGATTTCAAGTGCATGTTGAAATACAAACAGCTAAGATCGTGTCAATTATTTTAATGTTGGTTAATTAAACACACGATGATTGATACACCGTGTTACCATGTATTGAAGAACGTGATTACTCGTACCCAGGCGCGAACAAAGAAATCATTTGTTAAATTTATTGGGTAATTTCTAGCTTTGGATATTACATTGTTTCCTGTGAACATTTACACGATAGAATTATTAAATAAATACATACCAGCGATACGCACGCATTAAAACCCAACGCCGACGTTTAGTTAAAAACTGTTTTTTTGACAATTCATTTGAGAAATCAGCGTTACCTAACTATAATTTGTTTATATATAGGTATCTTAGAAGCAAGGCACTCATTTTGTAGCTAGGTACCTACATATTTTAAAAACAACCCTATTTTATTATCTCCATCGCATCGGTTTTTTAATAACAGCGTGCTTCTTTATCTAGTTTGTATTAGGTACCTCCCATATTTTTTTATTTTAGGATGCATCGAAAGTACACAAACTCCTTCGTTTTTTATTGTTAATTTATTTGGATATATAAATGTAAAAAGATTAAGCATTGCCAGTTTAGTCATTAAAGGTGCATATTTATTTATTTTTATTATTTTTTTTTTAACCACCTCAACAGGCCAGGAGGCCCAATTACAGAGGGGAACAACGTCACAAACACCCAGGCTTGAAAAAATCACTTTTGATTTTTTGTGTTCTCACCGGGAATCGAACCCAGAACCTCCATATCGTATTTATTTATAACTTTTATTATTAAAACGCCATATAATAACAAAATTAGTGGAACATAGGTAATTCATGGATGAATTTATCAAAAAATTAATTAATCGTGTTTATATTTTGCTATCAATAAACTCTTCTGCTATTTTCGCCTAGTCGGATGACACTGACAGTATTAATTAAAACTATTTTTAATATGATAATCACCTTTACACTAAGAAGTCACGTATCACATATCTACCTACCTCATACCTTTCATATGGGTAGGTACATTATTATTAATTAAATTGTAAGATAATGTAGGTACCTACTACCTACATTATCTATTTATCTACTGTGAAAAGTTCATTGTTCCAAAGTAAAGAAATAGAGTTTCATTGATTTCAGCAAAGCTTAGGTAAACGCCACAGTCGCCACATCATTATAAATTACCGTGTACACACAAATAAACGCATTGTTACTTGTTACCTAACATTTCCGTAAAAAAATAATATATTAAAATGGGAATTTATATTTTGTAATCTAGCTACCTACTACGGATTTACCAATGCATTGAGTATCTTAGGAATAATTTAAAATGGTATCATATCAACATACGGAAAATAAACCAAAATATCGCATTGGGAAAGATTTAAAATACCAACCACAAAAATCAAAGGCGCCAAAATAATTGTTATTTCAGCAAATAATAAGAGAATGGCGGAACTTTTACGATTGTGATGGACAAATGATGCAAATTAAGCATCAAAATCCGAGGACACCAAATAATAGACATGCTGAGATCTAAAATCAAGGCTAGTGGGCATAATAGTCTAAGTAATTTGCTGGCGCTGAGAAAAAACAGTCCTTTTGATTAGGTATAGGTATAACGGTAGGTATAGAGTACCGACCTTAACTTACTAAGGTATCTCTATTCTTCCAAAAAATTATATTTTTGCACAAAATTTTTCAAATAAGAATAGTTATACCTACTTAAAATAATAATTTTGTACAAATTGATTTCTTTACTAAGCATTCCATCAAATATCTACAGATAGGATAGATAAATTCATTTTCAGGACCCATCTATGGTAAAAATTCCTTACAATAACTATACATCGCACCATAAATATGCTAAACTGCTAACTGCATAACTAACTCAATAAACTAGAACAGCAAAAATTCAAATTTGAAATATTATGGTACCTAAAAAAATAAACAAAATTGATTGGTTTTTCGATTTTTTTTTGCAAATATTTATCTAATATCGTGTATTTAGCAATGATATTAACATTGGTATTTAGTCAAATTTAAACATACCTACCATACATAAAAATAAATAAAAAAACAGCATTTTAATATGAATTTGTGCAATTTTATTTAATCTGCGGTACTAATAAAAGCTTTTTATGAGAAGAAAATTATTTTTTCTCAAGCTCAGCGCTGCGATTCTACTAAGGTTTAAGACACTTCTGCGCATACGAATTCAGTACAAAATCGTATGCGCAGTAGTTCAACAAAATTAACAGAATCGCAGCGCAGATTCAAAAGTCACGTTGCACATTCGACTCCAAAATTTGGAGTCGAATGTGCAATATTTAATATGATGTAGATTCACCAGTTTTCGGGTTGTAACACGAGTTTCATTACACCATGAATAAATTCAATGCGATCATTGTGAATATTGATTTTACTAAAGCTCATAGTAAAGATACATACATACACACGTAGGTACATGACGTGACATTTTATAGTAGGTACATAACGGGTAAGCCAAGTCTACACAAATCATTGTTCCGTGAGCTACCTTGCCTACATTTTACAATGATAGTTGACAGTTTTTTTCAGACCAGGTTGTTTTATGGTGTTGAGATGGTAATAATAAAAATTTTCGAGGTTTTTCTTTTATTTACTCAAAGGCATAATTCCCCTGGACCGTTACTTCAAAATCAAATAAAAATAATTAGGTACCTATTTTATAAGAAAAAAATGTTGATAAAAAGACAAATGTAAACAATATCTAAAAGTTATTAGGTAAGTACATATTATTTACTTCACATATAAAATGAGTACCTTCAACCGACGCATGATACTTCTCATAAAAATTCATTCATTCATTATACCATATCCGCTTCCTATGTGGAGCATATGGAATCCACAAACTGCCTCCAGGCCAAGCGATCGGCTGCCAGCTCCGGTGCATCCTCCCAAGTCAAGTCCACGTCCCGCAGCTCTGACGCAAACTGCCGACGAATTGTCAACAGTGGACGACCAGGACGCCGAGAACCTGATGCCTTGTAAAATAGGCAAGCATGGTTAAGGCTCTCGGGAGGCATACGTAGTATATGGAAAAAGCTAGCCGAAACGCCTTCGCCGGATGACAGTAGATACCAAGGGTTGCTGTGTCCGTTGCCTCACCTCTGTGTTCCTTACAAAGTCAAACCACCGCACACCCAAAATTCTTCTAAGACACCCATTCATAAAAATACTGATTTGATTTTTTTTTAGTTATGTAGGTACCTGTGGCATTATTTGTAAGTTTACTATGATCGGGACAGCCGATTCCATTACATCTTCGCTACAGGGTGGTGTATCAAGTTACAACCTTAAATTCCTTCCTCGGACCACGTGTCATATTGAGTGATGAAGCATTAGTGGGATCATTGTCTCGAGTGATGTTGGTAATATGTCGAGCCACGAACACAAAAACTTAATTTGTTTCATGTTTCAAGCGTTGCCAGATTGGTTACGAGCACTCGAAACTAAATGAGCCATGTCGAGAAATTTACATTGTGAAGTCAAAGATTCATTAAAAGAAGTCAAATCATTGTAATTAAAAAGATATTATATTATGAAATACGCAATGCTATGCAATATGCTTTTTCTTTTCAAGATTTGATAGAAACTATGATTAGTTTGTTCACGTCAAATATTTTTGTTTGTAACTTTACAAAAGGCACCTATAACCATAGAACATAGAACCAATGATATGTCTCTGCATAAAACAGGATAATTATTTACTATTCAATGCCTATAACAGGCTTATTTTATACTGAGAATACAGTCAGATTTTCTTATCGTCAATCTGCCATAAACATGGTCAGTAATGTGATTATCGACAGTATTTTATAAAATTCAATGTTATCAGCATGCATGCTGTTAATAACTTAATTTGATGGCCAACTTTAATATATTTAGAAACATACATATTTTTAAAATAAGTTTTTTACTTCTATACTATGAGACTTCTATTCCAGTTTAGAATGAATGTATAAAATAAATATGGGTTTACCTAGGGGCGTATCGACGCGTATCTGTATTTACAAATTTATATACTTTTTGAAAAAATAACAAATAGGTTTTTCTTTCGATTTATCCTTAACTTCAAGGCATTCTTCAGTTGTAAAATAATATGCCCTTAATGCCCTTATTACATAAAAGCAGAGTAACTAACCATCACGCCATTTCCCCGTAGGTGTAGGCAGAGAGGATAGAACGCCATAGCACTCTGTCCTGACAAAGTTCCTTTGCTTCCTCTACATTCATACATCTTCTCACGCACATACGCCGATTATTCCGACTTTTCACATGTCCACTTTAAAGTACTTGACGTACTTGGTCATGCCATGTCTTTCTCGGCCTTCCTCGGCTTCTACATCCAGGCACACTTGCATTTAAACTTCTTTTAGCCGTTCTTTCATCAGTCATTCGCTCCACATGACCTAACCATCGTAAAAGCCCTTTCTTAATTTTGTCGATAACGCTTATCTCAGCCTTGCACTCTGCTCTAATTTCGACATTTTTGTACACCTATCATACATAGTCTTACCACACATTCGCCTGAGAGATCGCATTTCAACAGCATTTAGTCTACTTTCATCCTTCTTTTCCAACACCACGCTTCACTACCATACATAAGGGTTGGTACCAGAACTCCGTTGTGTATGCTGCCAATCTGCCCAAAAGGCAGAGTAATCAATAATATTATTATTTATTTATTTTTAATACTAATCCAGGGAAACAAAATAATTAATTTTTTTTAAACTTGCGTTCATGATATACCTACTTAATTATGCATTTTATACTAATCGATAATTTAAATCACAGCATCACAAAGAGTTAAAAATAAATACACAAAAGCAGTAGGATATGTATGTATAATGACTTACATAATATAATAGACAAACATAAATGGATGAGAAAAAATATTATTTATTTCAGTACTGTTAAAATATATAGGTAATTTGGAAACATCTAACTGTTTTCGAACAATTATGTACCTAAAAAGATTCCAGGAAATTTTATGTAAGCATGAAGCTATTTTAGCTCGACTTAAGCATTACTTACGTAAGTCCCTACCTACGAGCATCCTAAGTACCTAACTTAAATATATTCTGTAAAATTTTCAAAGCTAGTACCACGGTATCAAGCTTCCAATAAATTTACTATTCGATCCACGGATACATTTTAAGTACTCAATTTATATTCTAGACCAGTTCACGAGTCCTTATTCCTTACATCTTCCTTCAGAATATGTGTTGGGTAATAAAGTTAGGTTGGAGATGGGTATTTGGTATTTGGGTACACATCTTGCATACGATTTTCTGGTACAAGGTAAAGTAAGAAAAATAAACAAGTAGAGACGTAACGCCACCATTTCTGTCTACGTGTGATGTTTTTTCACTATTTTTTCTCGATATTTACACAAGAGAGAAAGAGAAACGAATATATCTGTAAAAAAGTTTGATCCTCGATCCGATATCTGATGTCCACGGAATATTGAAGGTAATACGCGGATCAACTTCTATGAACGCCAGTGGAATTATAAATAAGGTCATTTTCAATCAAGGCTTTATTGCGCAAACAAAAATATTTATGAGGCCTTTCTTATGAATTTTCATTGGGTTAAAAAATATATTGATGTTCAGAAGAGTATAATAATAAGGAATACTTTATCTACGTAGGTACTCCGTAATTTTTTCGAGAATAACTATTTTTTATTATTAAGCATTTATGTTTTTCTAATTGACTAATTTGCAATTAATATTTAGATAACTATAGATAATTCTTATTATCCGAAACTTATAAAATTACTTTTAACTACCTTGAGTCCTTTTTGTTTTCCTTATTTTTATTGTTATATTAATTAATTTATTCAATCTTATTTGTTTTTTTTTTAATTGTATGTAGGTATGCTGTATCAAAGATGATGCGAAATAAACGAATATTATTATATTTATTTTATCGCCTTTTCTTGAATCGAAGCATTCATTTTTTTTTATTCAACCCCCTCAACAGGCCAGAAGCCCAATGAGCAACGTCACAAACACCCAGGCTTGAGGAAAGTCGCTTTTAATTTTTGTGATCTCACCGGGGATCAAACCCGGAACCTCCGCATCGTTAGTTCAACGTCTTAGCCATTACGCCACGGAGGCCGCTAATTAATAACGAAAGCATCAATCATCATACTTAAGTACAAGTAGGTACCTATCATGGCGGAAATCAGAAAATTATATTTTAATTTCAGATGTCTGTACAAAAGCACTGTTTTTTAGCTGAAAACTATGGAAAATAGAATAAATACGCACCTACTTACACGAGCATTATTTATTCCATTATAATTTTAATCCCATTGAGATTCATAAACGATAGCGAAAAAGCACAGTAAATAATTATAAATATAATAATAATTAACACAAGACCGACATGAACATCAGCGCTAATTAAGTCGAAACTCTTGGGAACTAACAGAAATCTGTTGTTTCAGATAATCAGGTACACTTTCACGTTTGATATATTTTCCCATTCTTAATTAACCTGGAAATGTGTAAAGATGGCGCTACACTTAGATCGGCGTACTGTCGTCACAATAATCATCATCATTAGGTTCCCCGTGCACCAGATACAACAAGATAAAACTGTACCTTAGCCTCATTTCCGAAAATTAAAAATGTACCTAAGTACGAATACCTACAGAACCAAAAAGGCACATGTTTAAAAGCATCAGCTGACGCATTTGAGTGATTTTTAGCCGCACTTTTGCTTTATTTTTCTAAAAATATAATATGCTATTTTGGGAGATTTTTTGGCTTGCAGGTATTGTCTCACTTCAGATGATCATATACATACCGCGTGATATTCCCTTATCCGCACCTAATGGTGTACCTAAAGGATTGTATGCAGGAACAGCCGAGGGTCACGTGGCCGCCAATCCTCTTAACATCTATATTCTATTATCTGCATTATCAACTAAGTATAAAACATACAGATAAAAGCTTCGTCTAAAAAGTAGACTATAAATAAAAATGGAGCATTTGAAGTGTCTATACAATGCCTCGTTGGAATTTAAACCCAACACGTTGATAGGGTTTCCAAATCGGAATGTTAATACTCTCTCTAAAATATTTTAGCGATAAGCGATGTCGCATTGACCATCGAAAAGCTTCGGTGACTTCGCTAAGTGAGGAAGCCGTTTTATGATGATAAGCATTGTTGTCAAATAAAACTAAAGGCACGCGCCATTAGGGCAGGATAAGATAGGTATTTATTATTATTTACTGATAAAATAATCCACTACCCGACAGGTGGACTCAATAACTTACTGACAGAGACAACATAAAAAAAGATGGACATATTTTAAATACCTGACGCTTAATTACCAGTTTTGGCGATTTTTTAATTAGGTCTGGAAACACTTCAGACGTGGGTTGAAAGATAATTCTACACTTTAATACTTCCTGTACTGATATTCTGGCCACATAGTCAAACAGTATATTAATACAAATAAGTAACTCGAGTCTTGTCGGGCCTTAGAAACAAATATGTAGTAAGCATGTGAATAATTGTTGGATGGATTGTTTTTAATATAAAAATAATATATTGGTGTACCGATGCAGTGCCCTATGCACCATTGGGTGCGGATAATGAAAAGTAGTAGTAGTAGTAGTACAAAATTAAATGTAAGCATTCTTATGATATTTGCACACATATTTCAATTTGTAAATACTAATTTCAATAAAGCGTTAGCGCTTTGTGCTTGATTGGGGACTCGAACAGGGGATCTTTAGGCTCAGACCGTGACGCTACCACTTGGCCACTACCTATACCCACTGTATAAATTCAAAATTATTTTACTATTATTAAAGAGTACACAGGGAACAGATATACAAATACAATAATTATACAATAACATTTATAAGCTTTGTAAATTCGTTAATATATTAAATAAATAAAAATAATAAAAAAAATATAAAAAAATATTCTATTTTGTACCAATTTTTTTTTTTTTTAAAAAACTTGTTTTTATACTATCGAGTTTAGTTGTCACCATAACTTCCTTCGTTTGGCTCACCCGGAAATATAGTCACCACGGTCATTTGGTAATCGTAAACAACCTATAATTAAGGCAGTGCGGTGGTCTAGTGGTTAGAGTCACGGACTCCGGATTATAATATCTGGGTTCGAACCCCGCTCCACCACAACTGGTTTTCTACTTTCTGGCACAGTTATTTGCAACGAATTGAAAGTAGTCCTGAAATTAATATCTCGCATCATATTGCTGATTACTTTCAGAGATTACATTTTGTGATCTGGTCCGAATTTATTTATTTCCGGTAGTCTAAATATATTTAATAGTAAAAACATTCTGCAAAAATAAATTCCAATCCTAAAATACTGTACCTACAGTACCTACCTAAGAAGTTACAAGGAGCAATAAATAATTGTTTGGGAACAGTACAGTAATTAAAAATAAATACAAACATGGGAAATCACTGGAAAAGTCACAACAGAAAAAAGCCTTACCGTCATTAAATCAGCAACATGAATTAATCCAATCCCTCTTTTGATCTGTTATCAATATTATCACTCACTTAATTTGTATATATGTTTTTGGTGTCGATAGATCTCACAAAACACATGGAATGTACTTCGTAATTATTATAATCATATTTCACAATGCGATTAGTTAATGTATTTATACAAAACAAATTATATTTCACTTAATTTTCCGGTGAATATTTTGATTGACGTGTCTAATATAAAATCGAGATTTCGTTCGTTTTCGTGCGATTGAACTTTCGAAGCATAACACGGTAGTTATAGATTATATCATTTGTAAGAATTTTTTAAATATTTTTACTTTGAAATTATCAGTCGCTTTTGCAAAAATATAAAATGATCATTGCATGTCGCTTGTTGAACCATATTTTTCCCATACAATATAAGTTATTTTTTATACCTATTTTTGTCATAACATTGGACACGTTACCTTCTCCAAATGTCACTTATTTGCAGTGTAATATTTTTAGAAAGTCATATTCGGAGGTTCCTGTTTTTACACTGAAACTTCACCGTTAAAAGTGGTTCAACAAGTGTCATATTTGTACAATGTTTTCTTTTTCTTTTCCACAACACACACGGAGAAAACAAATGACCATTTTCAGCACCAACTAATTTCACTGTAGAAACGAATATTAAAAGTATTTGTTATTATTTTTCCGGCATTATCGCTTGACAATTAGATTTTACGATTTTAAAAACACCGTTCGTTTACTACACGAAAGACTTGCACATCAGTCGCATGACGCGAGAAAGCTGCCGATTGTGCCGAACGTGGAACACACGCCGGCAAAGGTATGGTTTAAATAAAACGACATGCAGGAAAAGGGTTGTTAATAAATATACACTACGTAAAAAGGTTAAGATTTTTCGTATGCCTCATGCATGAATTTAATTGTGTTTTATTACTCGCACAGGGTATACTGATTTTCGTGCTTGGCTCGGTCAAGACGAATAGCGGCCTCTGGCGGTGCGTGGCTATATAATACGTTCATATTCTTGCAAGTTTCTAACTGGAAAACTATACGAAAATAGAATATTATTATAATGGATTGTTTAAGTTCGTGTTTTATATAAATTGGGGTAATTTTGTTTAACTGTTATTTCAATATTTCATCCTGGATAAAAGGGAATCGTTTCATCGGTTCTTGAACTCGTCAAAGGTTCTGTTGTTCTGTAGTTCTGTACATACCTAGACAGAACTGAATTGTCTGTAATACCTACCTAGATACCAGAAAATGATAATAATAAACGTAACTTAGAAAAGTAGAAGCCTTTTGCTTTTTATCTTTTATGTGTCTAGTTTAGGTATAGGAATCCACGCTTCGTGATGCGTAAGGTAGGTATTTATTGGTGCCACAATAATAATCTTGTTTAGTTTTTTTTCTGTGAATGTAGTAAAATAAAACAAAAATAACGAAACCATTGGTACTACCCGTTTGTCAGTAAGTTAATTGATAAGCGAGACGCAATCGTTCAAAGTTGGATGATAAATACATTTTTAAAAATAACAATTAAGCAAACTACGATAAATTGGTTTCACTTATAGTTGAAGTCGTCCAGTCCGTCTTGCAGCTTCAAAGCTCATGGACGATTCCAGAGCATCTTCTCAATATATTTACCGATTAAAAATTCAAATAAGGCACACGTTCTGATCATATTTGCATTTATAAATGCAATATATTTTTCCGACACCTATTCAAAATGAGTGACCTGCTTCCTGTTCTGAAAAAAAACGTGTATTTCGAGTTGCGTCCCTATTATTCTAGAGGTGAGTTATTAATCTAACGCCATTAGCCATCACTCAGCGAGTGCCATTTGAGTTTATTTCACAAAAAATCGCGCTTTCCTTTAGATTGATATTGTTTTATAAACAACAACATTTTGAGTATGTCCAAGTGTCCAAATCATCATCATCATCATTTCAGCCCGTTGAGGTCCACTGCTGGATATAGGCTCCCCCTGCCGTCTCCACTCCTCCCGATCCTGCGCTGCCCCGATCCACTGTCTTCCAGCAGACTTCCTGATGTCGTCCACCCATCTCATCGCTGGACGTCCTTGACGCCTCTGATTTCTCGGTCTCCACACTAGAACGCGTTTCGTCCATCTGTCGTCCGTCATTCTGGCTATGTGACCGGCCCATTTCCATTTCAACCAAGCAATTCGCTCCACCACGTCGCATTCTTTTGTCTGGCGTCGGATCCAATCGTTCCTTTTCGGTCTCTTAATGTTATTCCAAGCATAATTCTCTCCATGCTCCTCTGTGCAACTTGCAACTTATGGGAGGACTGCTTGGTCAGAGTCATTGTTTCCGCGCTATAAGTAAGGACGGGCAGAATGCATCGGTTGAACGTAGCCAACACGAAATTGATGACAAACGTCAACACAGATGAAAGAATTCTACCTGTGGAAAAAGTCGAAAACTATGTTTATCTTGGTCACAAAATCACCATCGGCAGAGGCAATCAAACCAGCGAGGTGGATAGGAGAATTAATCTCTCTTGGGTGGCTTTTGGAAAGCTAAATTCCACATTCCGAAGCTCCATCCCCAACTCCCTCAAGACTCGAGTGTCCAAATGCTTGTAGACAAAAACTGTATTCCACCCATTACGGGCTAACGTTAAATTACAATTGACATTTCAACCGAGAAGAGAAGTTGTTTAGGTTTCTGCGAAAATCCCTAGCAATTTTCTCAATAGATGACAGAGAGTTTTCACATAAGAAGCGTCGCGCCATTTCAATGTATATATACTTATATATTAGTAAAGTTATGATAATTGGCAGATATGGATATCAAATACTAGGCAAATGGGGAATGTTGTAATACATCAAGTGGTCACTTAACCCAGCTAATGACAGGTCCTGTAAACGCCTAGATATCCATATTCCCTTACAAACTTCACGTTATCATATAAGATATTTTTTTATTTGAAATGCAGTTTATCGGGACAATATCGTTTTTTTCGCCTTCGTACGCCTCGCGATATAGCGGTAGCGCGTTGGGCTACCATGCATGAGGTCCAGGGTTCAATTCCCGATAGAAATATGAAATATTTATTTTAATATTATTTTCACATTCAAATATTTCATATGTGATACCTTGGACTGGCGCTGAAGCGTAAGACTGATTATCTTTCCTTCTATAATGAATTATCAAGATTCGTACTGCACTTGGTGTACCAATGCAGTGCCCTGCACCATTGTGCGGATAAACGATAGTAGTAGTAGTGTATTGTGCATCGTTTTTTAAGTTTATTAGTCTTAAATTGTTAATCTTAAAAATAATACTTAATCAAATATTTAGTTCTATTTCTGCCCGGGGATGCTTAAAAGTTCATGTATGACGGCCCTATCTACCTAACTATTACTTTCTTAATAAGCTGTGAACCTGACTTGGAAGCTGAACGCTTGGCTATTTATGAAATGGCAGTTTATGAAATCCATATGCTCCACATAGGAGCGGATATAGTATGATGATGGTGTCATCGAATAAAAAGCTAGCTTTATACGGGACAGTAAACTGTACAGTTTCCTGTGCAGTCTGAAAACTGTCCCCTATAAAACAAAAACTGTATGGCCGACGTGACGTTTGGCTGACATGACAGTTAATGTTTTTTTTATGTAAACGTTTAAGTAGATGTTGTTATATTGTATGCTTTTAAAAACATAAAGAACAAATAACATGTTTACATCTTGAAAAATACACATATTTAGCGTGTCTTTTGACAGACTGAACAGTTTTCTGAACGAGAAAACTGTGCAGTTTTCTGAACAAGAAACTGTGAAGTTTTCTGAACAAGAATATGTGCAGTTTTCTAAACAAGAAACTGTGCAGCTTTCCGTACTAGGCTAAAAAAAAAATGGGCATCGAGATGTCAAGAAGTAGTTACAGCCGGTTTACACGGGAAGGCCCGTAAGTATTCGATTTTCAATTACATTCATTGTGATTCGTATTTAAAAAAAAAAAAAAAAATGACTTTTTATAAAACATCATACCCAAATCATGAACGTTTTTACGTATTATGTTTTTTTTTACAAGACCTATCATATTAACCAACTTGTATAAAATTGGGTATCAATAAATTTGTATTATTTTAATTTTATGGATACGTCACGCTAACAATCTTTGTAACTATAAAAAATATTTCAAATAAATTTTTAAATACTGAAAGTGGCGAAGGATTGCGATACGAATATAAATAAAAATAACAATATATTACGCGATTGAAGGCCATGGTGGAGGTGGAGGGATATAAAATATAAAGCTTAGTAAATGCGAATGTGATAAAATATATATAGGAAGGTAGTCATCATCATCATCATCATACCCCAAGTCAAATCCACGTTCCGCAGCTCTGACGCAAACTGCCGACCAATTGTCAACAGTGGACGACCAGGACGCCGAAAACCTGATGCCTTGAAGTAGGAAGGTAGTAGGTACCTAAAACCTACCTACGAGGTATAAGTATCATATTTTTAAAAGAGGGAAACGACCCGTCATGTTAGTACCTACATCCAATCGCTATCACTCACAGGTCACAGGAATAAGACCAGGATATAAAAGGAAGCCATTGACTCTTAGCCACTGACCTCAGTTTGTCGAGATTCTGCCGCACTTGGACACTTGGTTTACTGCACTCCTTTATGTGCAAAAATTATAAAAAATATACTGGAGATGTGATACGATAATAAAAATGCTAAATACTTTGAATAATATAGTTTATGAATGGCTAAATAATAAATATATGCTAAATTGCGAGCGAGTCGAATTATGGTATGATTTTTGTAACTGATTTGACAGGGGGGGTAGGTTTTTGTTTTTGGATTGGAATTTAAATATTATATAATACTATTATTGTTAGGATTTAGATGGGTAAGAATTCAGATGGGAGGGAATCGTGACTATTCACTAGTATCTGTGATTGTGACTTTCAAACTAACGCAACCAACTTCGTTTGCACCCATATTGGACGTACCTTATGAATTATATTATTTTTACCCTTGGAGGAATCACTATAATAATAATAATATTTTTATTTTATTTTTAGCCAATGCAAAAGATTGAGTGATAAATTTTTATCAACCTTTCCCAGATAAAATAATTTTGTGGTGATTATTTTATTATGTTACCTATGTTAATTATTGTATATGGTAACACTTGGATTCAAATGTCAATAATGTTTTGAGTAACAAACTTTTTAATGCGGGAATTCAGCCTTGTTTGATTTATATTTTGAGTGTTTGTAGAAGTAATAATTTTTTTATATAAGATGGATGATAACTTTGATGATATTCTGGCAAATATTGAAGAACCCAGTTCCCCCAAAAAGCCTCGATCGGGTGAAGAGGCCTCTTCGTCGAGCAAAACTGAAGAGATTGGTAACGATTTCGATTTAAAGAATTTCGTAATAACCTATAATCATTAATATATTAAAAATCAATTGTTTTTAGATCCTGTAAAACATAAGTCTGGTACATCGAAATTGCATTGCGTTATTGTGAATCCGAAACAGGTAACTCATAAACGTTAATGTTTGTAATAATTCTCACTGTTAATTGATTGTTTTAACATTTTCACTTTCCTTAACAGAAAGGAAATCCTCTTTTAAAAGGCATTACCAGCGTTCCGTGGGAATTTGATGAGATCATTCCAGATTATGTGATGGGACCAACTACGTGTGCTCTCTTTATATCTCTTAGATACCATAACATGAATCCAGATTACATACATGAACGGTTAAAATCGCTCGGAAAATCCTACGATCTGAGGGTACTTTTAGTTCAGGTTGGTTCAATTATACCTACTTGTACAATAGAATCTCTGTTATTGAATTGTGTTCCAAGTATTCGATATATTGTCGCTTGAGAACCAACACCGCACTACTACACAAGTCATTTTCATGAACTATTTATGATCTTATAAGAACCTCTTAATTTTTTTGTAAAGCATTTTTATTACTCATATAGGTATAGTATAGCTTTTCGATTATAAAGATTAATAATTATTCAAAAATAATGGCAAAAAATTGAAATTAAATTATTTAAATGAAATTAACTATTATTGATTAATTGAAACTATTATTTTTATTATTATTGACTTACGCGCCATTGTTTCTTAAGCCGAAGTAGAAAACTTATTAAATAGGGTGATTCGGGATATTTTTGTCAGCAAATATCGTGTTGGTACCCTAGCCAGGTTCTAGGCGTTCTGGACGTCTACTGTTGCAATCCGTCGGCGTTTTGCTTCAAAACTACAAGATGTGGACTATCAAGATCATGATTCTATCCTATAATAATTATTTTATTCAGTTTTATAACATTGTAATTTTTAATCTTTAGGTAGATGTTCCAGATCCTCACATAGCACTTAAAAATCTAACCCGGATTTGTTTACTTGCTGATTTAACATTAATGTTAGCTTGGACAGCAGAAGAAGCGGGAAAAATTATTGAAACATACAAAATATATGAAAACAAACCACCTGATAAAATTATGGAGAAGGTTGAAAATGGTCCACATGAAAAGGTACGTGTATAGTCATGCTACAAGTAAATCCATATTCCCAGTTTCAAAATGACAAGAGCATCCATTAATTTATTTATCATTTTTTTATGAAGACTTGTTTTATCGCATTTTGAAAACTTGAATAATTAGGATCACTGGCCATAAAATCATTTCAGTTGCATTATTATTTTATTATATTACTTAAGTCTAGTCTTAAGTCTACTTAAGGCTAGGCCATATACTACGTATGCCTCCCGAGAGCCTTAACCATGCTTGCCTATTTTACAAGGCATCAGGTTCTCTGCGTCCGGTCGTCCACTGTTGACAATTCGTCGGCAGTTTGCGTCAGAGCTGCGGGACGTGGACTTGACTTGGGAGGATGCGCGGGAGCTGGCGGCCGATCGCTTGGCCTGGAGGCAGTTTGTGGATTCCATATGCTCCACATAGGGAGCGGATATGGTATGATAATAATAATATAATAATAAGTCTAGATAAACTATCTAGACAAGACAAATTTAATAAAATCTTTAAAAAATTCTATGAGAATCTGTGATGCAAGTGTGCCTGGGTGTAAAGGGGTGGTTGGTCTTTGACCAAGAAAAGACACGGCATGATCAAGTACATCAAATAGTGGTCATGTGAAGTCTGAATATCGGCGTGCGTGCATGACAAGATGTGTGAATGTGGAGGAAGCGAAGGAAGTGTGCCAAGACAGAGTAGTGTGGTGTTCTATCCTGTCTGCCTACCCCTTTGGCAAAATGGCATCTTCAAAGTCCCAAGTTGACTATATTTTACCAATTAATGTTTTAATTTTTTTCCAGATAATCAATGCCCTTACTTCTATAAAACCTGTTAACAAAACTGATGCCATGACTCTCATTTCCACTTTTGGTACATTGGAAAACATGATAAAATCTACCGAGACGAAACTTTCCAACTGCCCCGGATTTGGAACTCGTAAAGCCTCAAAACTTTATAGTGTTTTACATGAACCATTCTTGAAAAAGAGTGCTGCAGTTGTAAAAACCACCGAAGAAATTATGAATGATAATAATGTGGATCTTAGTGAAATTGAAGAATTACTACAAAATAATGATGAAGTGTAATACATACTTTGTATGTTATCTACAGGATAAGAACCCCTAATTAAGGAAAATTAGTAGGAACAAAGTGAAAAATTGCCGCTGTGGAATTGATTTTTTTAATAAATTAAATGTATTGTCTTATAATAAATGTATTTTATTGATTCCTCAAAATTGAAACCCTTGGTTTTGTTGTTACGGTGGGTTGACCCTTGGTTTTGGAGTTCAATTTTAGTTGATCTTTGTAGAATATACAATATTAATGTGTTGGTATTTCCAGAAAATTGCTAGAATTTTGCTATATTTTCATAACATCAATGATTTAAAAAAAAGGTTTATCTCATGATATCTCACTTTTCAGATATAGGGAGCTTTTAACTTTTGTATCAACTCAATATAGTACGAGAGGGGACCGTTACGAGAAGGATTTGTCATTATATTACTACTCCCTGCGTCATATACGAAGATAAACTCCATGGTACATGTTCGTAAAATATAATATGCATATCATAAATGAATCGATGAAAAAAATTAGAATTGGCCAAAAGCACAAAAAAAAACAATTTCCGGTGCAAAAAACATGCAATTTAAAATAAAATAAAACAATTTTAAAAGTCCTTTCCGTGATATATATTTCCTAGTAAAGATTTTTTAAATTTATTAACACTTTCAAGACTCGCGCCCTATTTTGTAACACTAATACTCCCTATAGCTAGAGATATACATTATGTGTTTGAAGGTACTGAGAGCGGCCAAGTATTATTTTCAAACATTTGAAAAAAAATGGTATAATGTAGTTTACTAACTAGGTCTGACAGTCCCGGCAGCGAGACCCCAAGTGTTAATTCATTTTTATATTTTCTAGACCGTAATATTATTTAATTTGAAGTTTCATTCTAGTTTTATTTTGTCGGTATAAGTCTGAAGAATTTTATCCGACGCCGTTTTAAATTGCACAACTAACCCCGACTATAAATTGTAAAATTGTGCGTAAAAGTACTTAAACAAACTTATTTCTTAAATGGTAATTATAGAATCTTCTTGTCACCTGTCATTGTGTCAAAGTTTTGAATGTTCTTTTATATGGGTTCTTTTATCAAAAATGTTTTGTTTATATTTTGATGTAATAATGTGAACATTGAAAATGAATGACAACAATAATTTTGATGAAGATTTAGGATCTCTAGTTTTTGACGATTGGGATGAATTAGGAGATTCCGGCATTAACACCAATAAATCTTTTATCAATGTTTCCCACTTTAATTGCACGACGAATATAGAAGATACAAGCAATCGTTTAGACATAAGGTTTTTTTAATGTAACAAGTATTATGATTGATAGCAACTTATGTCTTCATAAAACTAATTAGCCTGAAACTCTTGCAGTGCCCTGTGTTGCGATGAAGAACTCAATGGATTCGATAAGAATGCTGGTCCCACATGGATTTATCCCACAAATTACCCAGTCAGAGATTATCAGTACAATATTGTTAAGGCTGCTTTGTTTAAAAATACTTTGGTAAGTAAATGTTTCCATACAATCGATTTCTTTGCACAATCGGGTAAACATGAGTTCATGTGACCTTTTCTAAATTGTATTTTTTTTACATTTAAACTGTGATGATTCTAGGTGAGTTTACCAACTGGTCTTGGTAAAACATTTATCGCTGCTGTTGTAATGTATAATTATTACCGTTGGTATCCCCTTGGAAAGATTATATTCACCGCTCCTACACGGCCCTTGGTCGCTCAACAAATAGATGCCTGCTATAATATTACTGCCATCCCACCTGAAGATACAATCGAGATGACAGGTGAGTCCTTCTAAACTGATGGCGCAATTCACCAAATTAGAATAACAGAATGAATATTTGAATATTAGTAACACGAAATTTCCTGCCTTATAAAATTCCGTGATATTGTTCTCTGTATAATTTGGTCTTCTGGCCTATCTGTTTCTACTGTTTCTATCCTAGGGTTCGGTTTGCAAACGCCTGCGTTCGTTTCTTTTAGACCTTTGACCACAAATTATCAGTTTGTCGTTGAATTGTGTTTTTAACACCTCCGTGGCGGTGCCAAAACATCCATCTTCATTGCGTTCAATTAACTTTTTTTGTATGTTAATTTATTTTATTTATTCATTTATTATTATTTTTTAGTTTCATTCAAACATAGGATTGTATTCCCTTGAGTTATAAGACTCACTCGGGGAAATTACATTGCTTAACAGAAAAAACATGTTATGTAATGAAAGAATGATTGCAGGTAGTATGCCAGTAGCATCCCGCAAGTCAGCGTGGCAACAGAAGCGCGTGTTCTTTGCCACTCCTCAGGTGGTGCACAACGACTTGGAATCTGGGGCGTGCCCGGGGGCGCTGGTGCGTTGTCTAGTCATCGACGAGGCCCACCGCGCCCGGGGCCGCCACTCCTACTGCCAGCTGCTGGGGGCGCTGGCCCTGCAGGGGCACAGCCTCTTCAGGGTGCTGGCGCTCTCCGCTACTCCTGGTAGCAAGGTTGAAGATGTAATCAACGTAAGACATGCAAATTTTAAACCACTGTAATGTGTCACCAGTGACAGAAAGTCAATTATAAAAACTAAACAGAGGTTCTGTCCTTGAGACAAATCCTCTTCAGGGTGCTGGCGCTCTCTGCCTCTTCTGGCAATAAGATTGAAGATGTGATCATTGTAAAACATTAATATTTATACCATTTTAATTTCACTTCAGTGACAAAAATTAATTATAATACTAAAACATTAATAAAGTATTATATTGTAATGTTAAACTTATTATTTTGAATGGAAAAAACCAATTTCTTGATATGGAAGCACCTGGGTGTTTATGACTTGGAATTCAGTTTCCTCAGCTCTAATTACTAGACCACAACTATTATTGTTTTTTTTAATATTTTTTTTATTAATGTTGTATTTATTTAGTACTATACTTTACTACGAAACGAGTTTTGATATAATAGAATTCCAACCTAGGTTTCCTAATTAGTGTTTTTAAAATAAATATCACACAAATATTATTGTTTTAATTTACTTATTTTATAATGCCACATTTTTTATAAAAGTTGACAGCTGTATGTTTTTTTATTTCTATTTTCAGTAAACTTACATTTTTAATAATAAATATTGTCTTTTCATTTCAGGTAGTGAAAAATTTACAAATTTCTCATTTAGAATTAAGATCTGAGAACTGTTTAGATGTTGCCATGTACAGTCACTCAAGGAAAATACAAACTATAGTAGTCCCATTAGGAGATGAGATCTCTAGTATTAGGCAGAGATATATTGAGGTGATCATTTTTCATATTTTTAAATAGTGAAACGAGAAATATCGTGCTATTTTCAGCTAAGTATGAAATAATTTGAATTCCGCTGTTGAATGAAAAAAGTTTTTTGAATTTTGTAATAACCCTGATTACTATTCATGTTATTTCGTCACTTTCCTTGTACCTGTAACATTTTTTGAGAAGTCATTTTTGCTATCGTAAAATTAAATACAAATGGGGCTTAGCTCTTTTCACTACCACGGTGACGAAATGTCCCATTTTTATCATCATTTTAAAAATGACGCAGATTACTTCACTTCATTTTAGAGTGTTCAGGTCTTTGTGAAAATTCCCAAAAGACTGCTAGTTTTTTTCTGTTAACTATAATTTAATTTATTTTGTTCCTAGATATTAGATATTTATACTCGGCGGCTTGTTCAGTATAATATTTTATCCGGAAATATTGGAAATGTATCAAAAGGGAGGATAATGATGCTTTATAAAGAATACCAAACTAAAGAAAAATCTGCCAGGTAAGATTACAACTAAGAAGACAACTTTTGATTTATTTATAAACTTTATAATTTATTTGGGACCGTTGCTCTACAATGCGTACCTTTACGACATTTATGCCGTTGTACATAATTCTAAGTTTTTAATGTATGCAGATGATAAGAAGATCTATCTCAATATTAAGAACACAAATGACTGCCTTAAACTCCAGGACGACCTATATCGCTTAACGGTATATTATGAAAAAAACCGAATAAATGTAAATGCATCCAAATGTTTACTTATGTCTTTCTCTCGTAGCAATAATCCCATATTGTACCAATACCAAATAGGCAACCAAGTTGTACAACGGGTTGAATCTGTGCGTGATCTAGGAGTAATTTTAGACAAGAAATTAACCTTTGAGAACCATATCGATAATATAATGAATCGTGCATATAGCAATTTGGGATTTGTCATTCGTACTTGTCAGGTTTTTAATGATATTAGTTGCATCAAAACAGTTTACTATGCTTACGTTCGTAGTCTGCTGGAATATGCTTCTTGTATTTGGTCTCCACAATATATCACTTACAAGGATAGATTAGAGAAAATTCAATGGACATTCTTACGACATCTCAATTGGAGGTGTAGGTTCACAGATCTTAATTATAAAAATTCTTGTGACATACATCACCTGCTTAGCCTTGAAGATCGTTGTCTGTCGTTGGACATGGGAATCCTGCATGACTTGCTAAGCGGACGTCTTGACAGTCCAGCTCTGGTATCTGAGCTGCCCTGAAAGTACCTGGCTACCGTACTCGTCACACGTCTCAATCTCTATTCCATTTGCCAGTAGCTCGTAGTAACTATGCGCGTAATTCTCCATTGATTCGTATAACTCGTAATTATAATACAAAGTTCAGCAATATTGATTTGTTTGACTGTAGCAAATTTATATTTAAAAAAAGAGTCATAAAAGAATTATTTTCCTCTCATGTTTAAAATCAGCGATAGTATTTATTCTCATAGAATTCACACACACATGCACCCACTCTATCACCCTTTCTCCCAGCCTTACACTCACTCACACACACCCACCCACCCTCTCTCTCTTTAATATATAATGTATTTAAATTTTTATAGTTGTATTTCCTCCTTGTATATTTTCTTTAATGTGTTTTTTGTGGATCTCTGTTATTGGCTTTTATAATGTTTAATTTACTCTGTATACCTTATTCTATGTATTGCTGTTGAGTTCCCTAATAAATAAAACACGGTGCTAGAGTATTTCTCAATTTCTTCGATGATCGAACTGACAAGGCTTGGGTTGGTAAAGACGATAACTTGACATTCTTTTTAGAAAGGTTGAGAGATGATCTCGGGACAAATCCATTCTCTATAAATCGGGAGACATTACCGGATGGTACTATACCAGAAGTAAGCACAACTATTGTTTTTTAATGTTTCAAAACAATTTTTATATTCATCAACAAAAAAAAATAAAAGAACGTAGATCCAGGAATTGACTGCTACTTCGGCTTTGTTATGATACTGCAGTTGATGATATAAATAAATTGTTATGTGTGCTGTAATGCGGATTTATTTTTATTTCAAGATTACTGAAGAATTAAAATTTGGACACCCAAAATTTGACAACTTGAAAGAAATAATGACTGATCATTTTAATTCTGCTAAGAGTAAAGGACAAGAGACTAAAGCCATCAGTAAGTTTATTTTTGAAATTATTTAATCCTATTTTTTGCAGTGCCCTATGCACCATTGGGTGCGGATAAGGGAAAAGTAGTAGTAGTAACAGTAACTTTTTTGCCACTAGGTAATCTGTTTATTGCTTAAATATAAGTCAAAATTATATTTCTATTAGATATTATGTTATGTTTTGTTTTTAGTTTTTTGTGAATACCGAGAGAGTGTGCATTTGGTTCACTGCCTCCTGTTACAATGTCGACCCACCATAAAGCCACATGTATTTCTCGGTCAGGGTCTCGGAGCTTCAGGTATACTATTTGTATTCAGTTTGAAAATAGGCGCTAAGAAATTCATGCTAAAATTACTAGGTAACCTGCTAATTTTCTTTACCTTTTTTGTAGGAGCTGCGAAAGGCCAGAGTATGAAACCATTTTCACAAAAGCAGCAACTTCGTGTGATGAAAATGTTCAGAGAAGGAACATGTAATGTTCTGGTTTCTACTAGTGTTGGTGAGGAAGGTTTAGATGTGGGAAATGTTGACCTTATAGTGTGTTTTGACATCTCAAATAAATCTCCAGTTTCGATTAGTACAAAGGTAAACAGATTGATGGATTTGTTTTTTCAGCCAGTATTGGTATTTTGCATTTGATAAATTGAGGCATTTTGAAGAGAAGTGTTAGATGGGAATGGCGACCTGGATGGTTCATTATTCTCTATCATCGTGATCATGTTATTTTATAGTTTATTTTGTTTTGATCAGGTGTGGAAGAACTGGGAGAGAAAGAGGTGGACGTGTAGTGATACTAGTTACTGAGGGAAGAGAACACCAGGTAATATTATGCGGAACCTTATAATTTTATACGTTAACCGAAATGTTTTATTCATATTTATATATTTTATTTTTTAGACCTTAAAAGAATGCATTTCTCAAAGAGATTCATTAAATAAAAGAGTTTTACAAAGCAAAGAGTTACTCAAGAATTTATATAAGGCTAGTCCAAGAATGATTCCTAATAATCTCAAACCGGAATGTCAAAAAATGTTCATCACAGTTGCTAAGAAAAAGGAAGAGAAGTGATCAAAAAACCCTACAAAAAAGGTAATAATATTTTTATGATTCGGTTTGAAACACCAGTACCTAACTATTATTTTTCTTACCAAAAGTTATGATTTTAGGAAGATGATTATTTAGATATTTAGACTATAACATATTATTATTATACTATTGTCTCAAATACTTCTGTTATATGAATATTCAAAACATTTACTTTATAGTCAAACATTTTAATATTATCTTGATTAAAATTTGTATATAATCACTCTCCAGCTTTTCCATGTTTATCAGTTTTGAAACGTAACACGTCTCTTTGTCAGGGCAAATAACTAAACCAATATGCAAATACCAATACACACCTTTACCATAGGGCATAGAATATTCACAAAAATAGAAAATCAACATGCCAATTAAACACATCCTTTACAAACCAACCACCAAGGATTGAGCCCAATTTACACGGGGCGGTTTATTGGAAAAATGCATAGTTTATTGAATAATTTTCATGATTTAAATATATATTATGGTTAGTGAAAAGTTATTATTAAGACATCTCATGCTGATAGACAGAAACGTCGGTGGATGATATTTTTATGAACATAATATGTAAATCAAAATGAGTAGCATATTAGAAATTCTGCATGCAGAAATATAACTTATTTCACTCTAGGTTCAAGGTAAAATTAAGGATATGCTACTGAAACAGGGTGTGTGGATGGCAAAAGTGCTCAAGCAAAACATTTGACAAATGAGGAATATCTTTCTATGTACTCTGATGGATTCCCGACATTTAACTATTTCCCGAAACTGAAGAAACTTGGAATATGTCAAAAAGTAAGCATTTTCTAACTGTTTTTTAGAGTCTAAAATTCAAGTCATTACAAATACTTAAAAAACATAAAATTTGTTATGCTATCTATCTGAATAATGAGTTCGTACTAATCTTATACGAGTATATTGACTAAACCAGTGACAAAATCGGAATTTTTCTTAAAAGGTTAAGGAGCTGAATATTTGAATTTGTATTTTTATAAATTTTTCTATTAATCTTACAGTTGTTTAACTAGGCAAACCACTGGTAAAACCACTATACTACTAATGAGAACTATTTTTATTTTATTTAAACTGACATTATTTCCTTGAATTTATCACACAGGATATATTTAAAAAAAATAAATATGTATTGATGTTGGGTTAATTAAATTAAGATTATATGTAGAATATACCCGCTATAAACAATGTAAAATGTTTCCCTCGGCACGGGTTATCCCAGTGAGGGAACATTATTATATAATTTTTTTAAAAAACACTATGTACAACTCCAAATAAATAAATAAATAATGTGTACCAAATTAATTCCCTGTGTGTTGCTCACATAAGATATTTGTGCTTCACAATAATTATGAATGGGATAGCACATGGGATTTATTTTACATACATTATTTGAGATACTTATATTTTTTTTTAAATACATAGGATGTAATTTAATTATGTGAAGAAAAAAAAATTGAATGAGTCATTTTGGCCAAAACCGTCACATAGGATATTTTGTGCAGGAAATGAGAATTGTAAAAATAGAATGTAACTGTTTTCCTCTAATCGCAATATAATATAATATAATGTTTTATATTGTTAGGTACAATATACCTTTAATTAATATATCATATTAATTATTTAGATACTCTGATTTTAGGTGCTCTTTTGAACTTTGATCAAAGTAACGATATGTATAAAAAACCAAAGGTGAATATTTCTGAATGGGTAGAATGGCAAAGGAACTTCCAATACTCTGTCACAGTCCATCATTCTTCAGATACCCAAATGTTAACTGAGTTACTTCAATACGCTGATGCTAAGCGATTTAACGCTCCACCAGACACCCAGAACCCCAGTATGTTAACAGTCAAATTTATCAACGTATAATTAAATTTAATATGTGTACATAAATCAATGTTTTATAAAATTCTCTTTTTTTTCAGGCTTTGTCACACAAATTTTAGAACCTGTTATAACAAAAACCAAAAAATCACCATCAAAGAAAAGTGTTAAACATTCTAATCAAACCCAAAAAAAGAAAAATGTGGATATTAGGGATCTGTTTAATAAATTAAATAAAAATAATAATGAAGAACAAATTTTATTTGATGAAAAACTCAAAGAAACTCTGGATGATTGCGGAGTTACTTCTGATAATAAACTAAGTAAAGATCTTTTGCTTGAAAAAGAAAATGTTCCATCCATATTAGTGGATTTTAATGGTAGAACTAAAAATACAAAAATCAAAAAAGAATATCTCAAAAAATTCTTCCAAATTTGGAACTCGTTTAATAACATCTAAAAAATTGCTAAAAACCAGATCCTTCTGGTTTGTCACCATACTGGTCCATACCAACTGTACCATCAATTGATGAACTTAATCATATTAAAAATATTGACTTAAATACATTAGTGCCTAAAGAGCATAATTATATGGACATGACTTGTGAAGAGTTACCGATCAAAAAAAAAACAAGATCATTTGAGGATCTGGATAAACCTGACAAAGATATTCTACTGTGTCCCTCAATACACAAAAAATTCTTCAAATCTCTTCATATAAAATCAATCATGTATTAGAAACCAATTTTGATATTGGAAATATTGATGATAATTTTTGGGAATACACCAAGTCCAAAAGAAAATATACCATCTCAAAATAATGATCGAAAAATGGAATTTGTAAATACAGCTAAAGAAAAAAATTGTAAAACTAAAAATCCTTTGAATTTCTTTGGACTCGAAGATGTAGAAGATATATTTGCTGATGATTTATTTGAGGAATCATCCAGTAATAAAGTATTAAATAACAATTCTAATCAAAACTCCTACTAATCTGAATACACTTATATCTCCTCCATCTGATGAAAACAAATCACTTTCTCCTATTCTTAGCTCCCAAAGAGTCAAAACAAATTTCAGTCGCCTCACATTCAATGAGTTCAGCATGTCATTCTCAAAAGAAAAAAATAATGATTCAGATTCAATAAATCGGCTAGAAAATGCTGGAAATAGTTGTATTCAAAAACAGAAACTATCTAATTCTTCATATGCTGATAACAGTGTTAATAAAATAAGTCGCATAATTCCTTCCCACAATAAACGAAAGTACTGTCAAAGGTGATGATACTACTTTTTTACCATCACACAAATGATTGATATCATTAATGAACCAGAAAATAAAGAAACTTTTCAAGATAAAAAAAGTAGTGATGAAAGTAATCCTCCCCTATTCTTTGTTCACAATTTACAAAGAAAAACCACAGTGAGAAAAAAACACAACATACCCCAAAAACCTCACCTAACAATAATAGAAACATCAGAGAGTTCCTCAGATGACAGTGTTATTATCATGGAAGATGAAAATAAAACAGACGCAGTAAAAATTGCAAAAGTGCATAAAGAATCTTTACATCTGGCATCGAATGATAGGGAATTTACCACCAAGAGGAAATTGAACTCATCAGATGAGTTTGAATGAATTTTTCCCCATTCTTCAAAAGAACAGCATTTTCCAATAGCACTCCAAATATTAAACTTACTCAAAATCAATCTTCAAAACCTTCACTTAGAGAAAAGCTAGCTTTGACATTAAACACTTCTACTAGAAATGATTTTGCTTTAGATTGTGTTTCTAATACTGAAACTGGCGTAGAACAAAATCATAGGAATGAGTATAAAGAAAATACCTCAAAATTGAATGGTGATACTAAGAAACCATATAGAAAAATTGACGAACCCATTAAAATAAACCATATTAGTCAGCTAGAGCAATTTACTAGACCATCTCAACCCCAATGGCTTAGTAAACAAACATACACGCAGGAAAACAAAGTTAAAATTCTGTCAAACAAATGTAAACAACAATCTGATAGTTCAGATGATGATTTTGTACAAAAACCCTCACAAAAAAAAAATTTTGAAAGGAAATCAAAAAGAAAACATACTAGCCAGGTGAGAAGTGTCAAAATTATGTAGTAGCCTGTGTATTTTTATTAATATTTTGAATACATTTGTAATTTTGTAAATATTTTAGAAAAAGAGAAGAAAACCAAGATCCGAGTTCATTCATTATGAAGCTGATATATCTGATGACTCTTTCGAACATTCTAGCGATGAGAATGTAACCAGAAGCAGCGATGAACATGATTCTAGTATTGTAAAATTCATCTGTGATGAAGATCATATTGATAATGATGGTGTTGACATGGAAGCCAAATATTTACAATCTGTCAGGTATACTAAAATTATTTTAAACTAATACAGGAATTTTTATTTTAATTAGTAGTTTTAACAAGATGAAATATTGAATAACCCCGTGGGCTTAAGTTTGAATACTTTCTCCCTCACGCACGAGACACCTCACTCACACACTGCATCACAAGTCTTCGGCAGCCAACAAAAGACATGGAACCTATCCTACCGGTTTCCTGAAAAAGTGGTATGGCCAAAACGTATTGTATACTTGTATTATAAAGGCCTACACTCCATTCTAAATATCATCACTCGTTGATCTAGTAAAGATGAAATCAGTCTTGAGTCCGCTTGTGCTAGATCTTGTGACAGTAGACCTTACTACAAAGAGGTCATTCGTCGTCTAGTACAGGTGAAATCAGCCGAGTCCACTTGTGATGGACCTTTTGATACTAAACCTTAGCTATAAGTCAATAGTGAGAAAGTCATCCTTCCTGCCTAGTATACAAAGGTTTAATCCACCGGAGCCCGTTTGTGCCGGAACTTGTGGAGAGAAGACCTTCCCTACTAGCACGTTAGCACGGCCGTGGCGTGCTGCTGAACACGGCATTCTTAATCTGAACAAAATATTTTTATAAAGTAGAGAAGTGTTTGTGTTCCAACCCTGAGAACAGTACAAGCAGTGGAAAAAGCACCGAATCAATAAAATACATTTTTACAGATTAATTTAATTTGTATATTATATTCTTTTCTTCTGCAGAAGTCCAAGTGAAAAAGTCATGGGAAATTTAAAATACCTGTTTTGCCGAGCAGAGCTTCTACAATATCTGTTTACTCCCAAGTTGATCCGGATGAGCA
>JAGVSP010001901.1:0-35849 GCA_022494985.1 Micrasema minimum
TGATTTTTAAAACCCATGAACGTGGAGTGCCAATTAAGCCTATCAACAATAATTTGAAGGCCCCGACTGATTCGTCAATAAGGACGGCGTCATCAGCGTACTCCGTACAAAATTAAAATCAGGACAACATTAATCAAAATTTGGCGGTAGGAAAGTCATCGTCAAAAGCCATCTCTTTTTTTTTAAACCTTTACTATTTAATATATACATTTTACATTTACATTTTACATTTTACGTTTCGTAAAGATCTATTTCGCTATCTGAAGATGATGGTAGGTAGGTACTGAATAGAAAAATAAATTTATTAAACTCAGGGGTTTTAAAAAAGTAAAATAGTAGTGTGGAAAAATTCTGCGAAGCTAAGTTTATTCCCAACAGTTTTTATGAAAAATTCCCTTCAAATTCCGCAATTTCCGCGGAGTTTTGAAACACCCTAAGTCAAACCGCCGCTCCTCCGCAAACTTTCGAGGGATTCACTTTTCTTATTATTACAACCTTAATTTGTAAAGTTTGCCCAGAAATGCAGCTGAAAATATTTTATCTAGTTTCAGTCCGACTTAAACGTTCATGACGCGATCCTACTATGCTGACTCGCTGGAACTTTTAATGAGAAGTGAAATTTATATTGAGATCCTAGAAACCTATAACTTTACTTTTAAAAGAGTTTCTGATAGTAAAAATCATTCAGTTGTTCGTTTTCGATCCAATAAGTCTGAAAATATATAAAAAAATAAGGAATGCTTTATATTTTTCCGCCTCAAAGCATAGTGGTAGCATATTTGGCTACCGTGCATAAGGTCGCGGGGTCGATTCCCGTAGGGGGTCAACATGAAATATATATTTACATGTGATTTTCATATTAATATTTCATGTGTGATACCTTGGACTGTTTCACTCATGTAATAAAATGATCAAGATACCCTGCACTTGGTGTACCAATGCAGTGCCCAATGCACTATTGGGTGGGGGGATAAGGGAAAGTAGAAGTAGCAGTAGTTATATATTTAAAAAAAAAGGAATTAGGCGTATGAAGGAAGTACCTTACATGCGTTCTGTCCCCTCCCTTCTTTTCCCTAATCTCCCCTCCATTAAGACCCTGACCGCGGACGCACAGGTGGATGTCTGGGATGGGGGGGCTGGCGAGGCGGGATACCGGTCTCCACACGGGTGGTTGTAATTACTAATAAATAATGATCGGGGTAGAAACTAACATCCCTACCACTGTTAATTTGGGCCGACTCTGGTTGGTTTGGGTGATGGAAACAATGACAATTATAATACATAAGCCGAGACGGTGGTAGGGGTACAATGAAAGCATTTGTTCGCGTACATAATCGTAAATTCATCCGTATTTTTATCACACTAAAGTTATTAAAATCGCGGTTTAGCTTGTTGAAAAAATCGGTAGAGTTGGCTGGACTGAAAAAAGACTCAATAGTGTCTTTAAAGCAGTCTAGGGAAAGGGTGGGGCTTTCATTGTGAACTGGCGGTTGATCGCTAGGTTTGGAGGTAGCTTGTGGAATACACTGATGGTATGGTGGTATAATGATGATGATTCTATCCAAACTATCCCCGAACGATTAATCCAATTTGTATTATTCTATTCTTTATCTCCATACTCATTCTTGGTTATTCCCTCTGGGCATAGACTGTTGAAGACATTTTACCATAACTAATAAAAGTTCCCGGGATCCCATAACTAGTTATAAGTTTAAAAGTGGATTCGATCCCGGGACCTATCCCTAATGTCGCGAGTGTTATGTCAAACCTCTGAGGTGGTCTGTTCGATTCCCGGGAGAGTGAAAGTTATAGCCGAACTTGGGTAAACTTGGGGTAAAAATGATTTTCGTGATGTTTCTACCCCTGGTCTCGTATTCTGTACAATTCGATACGCTCCCACCATAGAGAGCATGCGCTGGTACGCAGCCCACGGCCGCTTCTCCGTACAATCGTACTCGTGGAATTCAGCACTACAGTAAAAATCACAAGTTTTAGATATCGAATAGTGTTTGAATCGTCTTATACATATATATTTTTAAAACAAATCTAAAATAACACGCATTTTGTCGATAGGCATCTAAAATATACGAGTGCCTGGTCGAGTTACCCGTAGTAATTCACTATTTTACTGTAGCCAATCATCGACCAATTACAGTGCTAACTCACCGATACGAAGAATGCACGCACTGGCTTACAAGTACACTAACAATATTGATGTATTTAACACAAATCTATGTGGTGCTTTTTTAGGGAACAGTGTCTGGATGCCATCTCTGGCGGTAATGAATAGCTACTTACTGTGTAATAATTTGAAAATGTCTATGTAAAAAGCCCTATGGGCGTAAAAACAATAAAATAAAATAAATTAATCATAAAACTTATTGTTCTAGTAATAAATTCCAGGGAGAAAATTAAGGGCTACGGTTGTACAGAGAAGTGCCCGAGGTTACGTGGTAGTGCAAAATAGAGAAACCGGAAATGCTTGAGTTAGAGGTAGACCTTATCGAATTGTACAGAATATGAGTCCAGACCTTCTAAGGTGGAATAAATTGGTCGCAGGTGGGATCCATATTTAGCCAGCAGTTTTGGTAAATACATTTAGATTTTTTTCTTTGGGATCAGAAGGCAGTGGAAGTAGCTGCTCTCAGAGAAGAGGGTACCCTGCTTTACTTATACTTAGCTGGCGGCTGGTTGCCTAGCACAGGGACAGTTCGAGAACGGCGTATGCTCCACCTAGAGAGCGAATTTGCCCAAAAATTATACTTGTATTCTAAATGTACGTATGTGTTATTAGTGCGAAGTAGCAACGCGTATTATTTATTTATTTTCACTTACTTACAATCAATTTTACTGAAAATGTATTTATTAAATAATATTTTTTTAATTTTATTTATTTAATTGCGACACAATCTTTTTCTTGTAACCTGTAGCTGATTGCGATTGTATTTGCCGTGGGGTGTAACTTAAAAACTAACTAATCATCACGCCATTTCTCCGAACGGGTAGGCAGAGAGGATAGAACGCCACACCACTCTGTTCTGGCACACTTCATTTGCTTCCTCCACATTCATATATCTTCTCATGCACGCACGTCGAATATTCCGACTTTTCACATGACCACTATCAAGTATTTGTTGAACTTGATCATGCCATGTCTTTCTCGGCCTTCCTCGACTTCTATAACCAGACACACTCGCATTGTAAATCATTTTAGCCGTTCTTTCATCATTCATTAGCTCCACATGACCGAACCATAGCAAAAGACCTTTCTTAATTTTGTCGATAATGCTTATCTCAGCCTTGCATTCTGCTCTAATTTCGACACTAGGGCACTTGTCATACATGGTTTTAATGTAACTTCTAATTAATTAACTGTAAAACTCTGCTAAATAGCTTTTAACAGGGTTAATTTAATTGATTAAATAAAACACTAGATATCCATATTCCCTTCCAAACTTCTCGTCTCTGTTTAGATGTCAAATTATAAATAAAACACATTTTAGGATCAATGATTGTTTAATAATTTTCAATAAGACATGTCATTATATTTTGTACATAATCTAATAAAAGTACTTTATGAGTTTTCTACAAGTTTTGAGTAAAATCATACAAGGATTAATTCTTGAGTTTTACAAGTACATAGGTAAGGTAATTAAAAAGTTTGTGAAAAATGTACATACAGTAACAAATGATACTAATATTTTTTTGTTAAAATCGGATTAATTTATATTTTTTTTATTCGACTAATTAATAATTAATAATAAACATGTTAAAATATCAATACGTATTTATTATTAAAATCGCTTTTTACAAGCATTGCGTAGTTACAATAATTATAAAACGTATTTTAAAATACAGCTTACAGTAATGTTAATATTTGTGATAGCAATTATTAAATTTTACATTGAAAGTAATTACATTTGAACAATTTACATTCCATGTACATTTACATACAATATACAAATTAAAATAAACAACTCACATACGTAAATTATTCATTATTTAAATATTTCTATTCCATTCTATATTCAAATTTGATTTGAATTTGAATTTAGTATTTGAATAATATTGAATCTATACAACAGTATATTATTATTAACAGTAAAACAATTGTTATTATTATAAACAATCTACAATATGTTTGTTATTTATTATTATGGTTAAAATTGGATTAAAAGGACGATTATTTTAAGTTCTAAAATACTTAATAGTCAAACTATCTACTCAGTCAGATACAATAATAATAAAGATTAAAGTAATATTTGGTGAAAGTGATTTATTACAGGAAACGAAAAACTTTTAAAAATATGATATAAACATAAAAACACTTAGTCACTCTAATTTGTTTAAATTTTGTGTATTTGTGTCACTTTAAAATATCCATAAAAATTAAATAATAAATGAAATGAGGGCTTAGCATTTTTTTTCATTTTATTTACAGATATTTTCAAAAATCAATCTGTGTATTTCTCTACAAGACAAGTCAATATGTTTGTGAGGAGTAGGTTGCATTAATTGCACAAATATTAGAATATAAAATATAAATACTTGGAAAACATTGACAATAATTATCCCCAATTTCAAATAAAAAAATATTGATTAATGGACTTGTCCGGCCGTCCTGGCAGACCGTCTCGATGACCATCCCACGGATGTACTCGGCGGAGCTGATGGATGCTGGCCTGCCGTGGGAGGAGGCGAAGGAGCTGGCTGGTGGTAGGGTCACCTGGAGGGATCTAGTGATGTCCACATGCTCCACGTAGGAGCGAACGTGGTGAAAGAAGAAGAAGAATGGACTTCCAAACCAAAATTTTATGAAAATGTAGAAAAATTAAACTAAAATCACAAGATCATTTGTGCAATCCGTTTATGAATCGGATAAATTATAAGCGAGATGAAATCATTTAAAGTTGTATTTTTGTAAAGATTTTGTATTCAATGCATATTATAACCATATATGCATAGACAAGCAAATTTTACTCAACCAATAATGTACATAGAATCCTGAAATAAATTTCTAAAGAAAAATCATTCAAGATTTTAAATCAAAACATAAGAAGCATACAGAAAAACTTCGATGAATTTACTATTGTTTTAATGATCCTGAAACCATGGTCACCACATAAAAATTAACTTAATATCGAATTAAAGTATCGTATTAAAGTGTGCTCAAGACTCAAGATATTGCAACAATAATTGTCATAATATATTTGAACCTCATATACCTACCATTTTGGTGATAGTATTAGTAAGTGACATTGATCAAGTGTGTGTAAATTAATATTGTTTAACTTGTTATATTTTTTGGAAATAATGTCGACCAAGAAAAAAAAAAAAAAAAAAAAAACATTAGCTTGTAAAATGCGTTCCTCAGCACGGGGTCCCCCAGTGAGGAATGCATTGAAAATAACAATATGACGTCTTAAAAACTGCAATGTACTAAATAAATTAATAAATAATGCGATCGGTAATGTCCCCGATTGTGAATTACACTGATGGTTTTCTGATTCTTCGCTTAATATTTCTGCATTCGAAGGAAATTTTGGTTAACAAGCCCATTGGCCAACAAAGCAATAAAATGAAATTGTAATGGTGAACCAAAGATGGAAAACTGGCGATTTAGCGTATAATGTTTTTTTTAACCGATTTAACTGTAGTGATCCCCGAAAAAAAATTTAAAAGAATATTTAAAAAAATTGAGTATATAAAGAATATTTTAAACATCCCAAAGTGCGACTTTCTATCTCGTTTTTATATTTTAAAAGAAAGTATATAATACCGTTTAAGTATTTTCATCTAAAACTAGGGTTTTTTTGTGTACCTCGGATATAAATATTAAATTTGTGTACCTCGCATATAAATATTAAATTTTTTTCTTATTTTTAATTTTTTGCTAAGCGTAAAATAGCAAACTAACTAGGGCCCAAGACAGCAGAATACTAAGTTTTGAGAATAGGTGTCTTAGAAAATTTTTACGTGTGCGGTGGTTTGACTTTGTAAGGAACACAGAGTTGAGGCAACGGACACAGCAACCCTTGGTATCTACGGTCATCCGGCGAAGGCGTTTCGGCTGGCTAGGCCATATACTACGTATGCCTCCCGAGAGCCTTAACCATGCTTGCCTATTTTACAAGGCATCAGGTTCTCGGCGCCCCGGTCGTCCACTGTTGACAATTGTCGGCAGTTTGCGTCAGAGCTGCGGGACGTGGACTTGACTTGGGAGGATGCGCGGGAGCTGGCGGCCGATCGCTTGGCCTGGAGGCAGTTTGTGGATTCCATATGCTCCACATAGGTAGCGGATATGGTATAATAATAATAATAAATAAAATAGCAAAAACAAAAGCTACTCCCATAAAAATACGAAATTACGAAAAATGCTTAGTAAAATAGCAACATTATTATATAAAAACCAATTTACTGAAGTGCCGTTAATGCAATCTAAAACCTTATATTTACTCGACTATATGAAACAGTTTGAAGTAAGCTTTGTAGCTGTTATTTATCAATTAATTAGAAATTTGGAATGCTGGCATCAATAATAGTTTTGAGAGATTTATCGATTTAGAAATCCATTTTTTTGTTTGTAAATAATCTTAATATATCCCTAAACAAATACAGGAACCTAACCTATCTATTGCAAGATCATGGTAAGATGGCACTTGACTTTCAGGATTGCTGTAGGGCCTAGAACAACAGAGTAAGTAAGATATTTGTTTATTTAGCAGTCAATATTTACAAAATTATATCTTGAGTGTAGATACTGCAGTTGTAATAAGCTAATGTGACCGCTTAGGTCTTGCATATAAGGTTTTTAAACCAAAAATAGAGCTAAAAATTACAAGAATCATAAATAATTATTTTGTAAATACGTATCTTTTAAAGATTTTATCGAAATATGGTTTAAAAAACGATTAAAAGTGACACAAGTGTTAATATGCATTAAGAAACAACGAATAAATAAGATAAATTCTATTTTTTAAGAAAAAGTTTTTTTTTTATTTTATGAAAACGATTTTTATGGACACTACGGGCTCATGTAATATCCACAAATTAGTTTTATTGTAAATAAAACAATTGATAAATAATAATAATCAATAAACACCCTTTTAAATAAGTGAGATAATACTTCTGCCAAACTCAATTATATTTTTAGCACCTCTTTTATATTCGTTGCAGGGATATTAAATTATTTATTTTTTATAAGAAGGGATAAATGTGTTAATTAATATTATCTTAAGTATGAATTTAAAATATCTAACATAGTAGATATCAATCTAATTATACGTATTTTACGTATGATTTCTTAAAACTAAACATCGAATGACGATCAATTGCTTCCCATTGTTAAAAAATTACTAATAATTTTATCAACTATATTTATATTTATGAAAAAATATGTTGTCAGAAAAAACGCATAGGTATGTAGACGTTTTTTTCTAAATACTTTTCATTTAAAGTTTTTTGTAGAATTAAAAACCTAAATTGGAAGACACCATCTCCAGTTTTTCTGCCTAATTTACAATATTAACAAAAAAAATTAATACTCTTAATTTATCTGTCAATTAAAAATCACAATTATTAGCCTTAATAATCTTCAAATCACTACGACTTTAGAGATATCTGAAACAATTAACTAGATATATTTATCCACCCAGAAAAAAGAAATGGGTAATTTTTAATAATTCATTAAAAATTCCTGTTACAAAGGATTTCGGTAATTACGAATGAATAATTAAAAATTTCAGGTAAAATTATTCTTAGTCGCCTGATAGATTATACGGCGTTGACATAACTTATCATGACGTTTTGTCTGTTCGACGACGAATTATTTATCGAGATTTTTTTAATTATTCATTCTTAATTACAGAAATCCTTTTACCAATAATATAAATGTATTATTAAAAATTATAAATTTTTATTGGAATATAAACATCATAAACAATTGGGTATAAGATTTCTGACTTAAATAAATAGATATGAAATAGTAATTTGTTAAATAAATAATTAAATATTTACGAGATGTCTAGCTGTGTTAAAAATTTCAAAAGACTAAATATAAGATTCTTTTTTTTTACAAAAACAGTAGGGTAATCATTTTAAATAATTGCATTTCACGCACTAAAATTTCTTTAATACATACATTAGTTTTAACTTCTCAATAATAATATTTATTATCTATAAATTAATTACTTATTTCTTATCAATTTGGTGCCTTCCCACATTTTTTCTTTCTGCATTTGAAATATAATCTAAGAACTCTTTGGCAGTGGTTAAAAACGCTATTTATTACATTACTTTGAAATGGTTCTATGTAGGTATGCTTTTATGTTTTCAGAGATAAAAAAGTTCAAAGTTTGCATTTTCACCATATACCGATATGGAAAAAGAATAACTTTTATGTTTTGTTGACAGACAATGGTCTGTCAACCTTAAATGTAAGGTTTCATAAAAAATGAAGAGCTTTGTATAAATATTACAAGCGATAACGTCAAAACGATAGTTAGAACCTTTTTAAAATAACGTTACTATTCTTCAAATACGTAACGAAAATAAGGTTTAATAGATTAAGAACACTTATAAAAATGTTTTCGAGTTTGAAAATATAATAAAGGTTATGGTCATGTATTTACAAACTGCTTCAGAGTTTTATTTATTTATTATTAATTGGTGCTTTATTAGACACGGTATTTCAAACATATTCATAATATGGAAAGTAGAAATTACAAACTTTCTATGTGCCAAAAACAATTTTATATTTCTTACATTTTTGCTATAAAGCTTTATAATAAGTCATGTTAAAAATTATGACTGAAAGCAACACTAGTCAGGAGTCAGGATGGTCGACAATATAATATAATATATTATAGTGTTTTGCTGCAGGACAACATGACCTAGTAAGATCCATTTTAAGAAGAAAACAACAAAGAAAGATGAACGTTTATCCTGAAAACATGTATCTACGGCACGTAAACCAGAGCCTTCTAGCGCAGTACGTCCAATTAATTATATTAGCACTTATAACATAAACAGAACGACTGATAATAACACGTTTTACAAACGTACATTCATTTGAAAATGATGGCACTTAGAACGATTGAAATGTCTCCTCTCCACACATTTAACCTGGAAATATAATTAACAAAGATATAAATAAATATTATTAAATTAATATTCGGCGTATGGTAAGTTGTATAAGTAGAGTATAACCTCAATGCCAGAAAGCCTCATCTTTAAAATCATCGCTTTTTAGGCTTTTGATTCTAAGATACAGAAATAATATACAAAGATAAAAATGCCAAAAATACATAGTGGCACGCAAGTAAAAGAATTACCACAAAATACAAAAAAAACACAGCGTAATTGCTGCGCCAGAAATATAGTATGAACGAGGTATTTTATATAATGAAAAGTTCTATTGTCGAATTAAAATGATGTATTTTTAAACAATTTATACAAATTTACTTTGTAAATGTATTATTTATCATTTACACAATACAACCTTTTTATGTTATTACTACCCCGATCTACCTATATTTGTTTTTTTAGTAGGGTTTTTTAAAAATTAACTCTATTGAAATAATTTTGTTGGTACATACTCGTACAGATCTGCATGTTTTGAATAGGTATATAATATTACAATGTCAAGAGATCTAACGCATACATAGTTTTTGGTTATATATATTTATGTAAAATTTGAGTAAATAGCAACAATTTTTAGAATATTACTTATTATTTTTTATTACAATAACAATGTTAAAATGTGTAATAAGATTGTCGGAAGTGTAAAAAGTACAGAGGTAATAAATAACTTTATTTCATAAACGTAACAGCTTATAATCTGTGATAAAAACAGGTTTAAAAAATGTAGGTCCTAACATATATATATATACCTACATTATTATTACGTAGGTATTAAAATAAAAGACATAGGTAGATACCATGATCTTCTATTTTGAAAAAACTTAAAGATTATGATTTTCGTGCTATTTGGAAAATATTTGAATAAAATCAACATAATACTAAATACAAAACATTTTTTAAAATCTTGCAGGTATTAACTTCGGAATATCTAATATGAAATAATTGATATAAAAAACATTAGTATAAAAATGTTTTAATTAGTAATGTAGGTTAATATCTCTGTATGAAGGTATATTTTTGGATTCTCGGCATTGCACATAATCTAAGATAATATGAAGTCCTTTTTAAATAAATTTATAGAAGAAAGTGCGTTAAATATAAAAACAGCATAATATACACAAAAACCTGTTTTAATTCCCTGCAGTGCAAAATTCATATTTAGTTATTCCCTAGTAACATTGAATTGCGAATAATAATAACGTAAATAGTTTCTTAAGGTTTTAGCTTTGTACTTGAATAATAAATAGGCTTACTATTTGTAGAAAAACTGCACTTAACTAAACATTGTTAAATAAAGATAGTTCTGATCAGCGTTGCACTTAAAATAACACGAAGTGTCTGTGTAAAAGTAGAGACGCACTGATTTAAAACTTACTCAAAAACTTGTAATAATTCACTACATAGCACTTAATGAAAACGTAAAGCGTCTGTTTTGTAAAAAGCTGCACTTAGTAGTAGAAAGTAAAGACAGTAACTGTTCTTGTACTGATAGAGTTTATTGCTGTACGAAGCGAAAGCGTAGAAAGTGTAGTTTCTAACGGAAGTTGTATAAGCCGGGTGCAGCCCTCTCTTGCGCTGTGCGAATCCTATTCGCTACGCAGCGATAGCAACACACGTAAGCTAAACATCACTTGAACAATATTCTCCTGAATGCTCTTCTGAAATCCTTATTAAAGATGGTGTAGATCACAGGATTTAAGACAGAGTTCATGTATCCTAACCAAAAAGCAATCGCAAACGCGCTCGGTGGAATGTTGCAAATGGAACAGGCAGGTGTTAATATGTATAAGAAGAAGAATGGCAACCAACAGGCGATGAAGCTTCCCATAATTAATCCTAAAATCAACGTTGCTCTTTTTTCTTTTTTCCTCGCTATTCTTCTCTTCTCTCTCTCTGGGTCCCTGGGTTTTTGGACTCTCGGCAACGCTGGTTCTAGCTCAGCTGGTGATGGGTTCGTCGTGTCTTGTCTTCTGGTTTTCGTGGCTTGTTTCCTTCCGAAGATAGGTTGGCATAGCCTGAGTTTCAGCGGCTTGACCACTGCACACCTGCTGACCACTCCTGAGTCTGAGCTTGAAGGATCGAACTCTGATACCATATCTGTATCGATTCCTACTGATGGGGCCCTCGCCCTGGCTGCTGCCTGAAGTTCTCCGTTGACGGAGAGAGTTGATCCTCTCAGAGGACCAGATAGCTGGTTACGGATGGTCGAAGCCCCAACAGTCACCTGAAACAAGTTGAATTTATTGGAATAAAACGTTAAATTTACTACACTTAAAATATTATTAAATTTAAAAAAAACCTTAAGACCCTCTTAAAGGGCACACAGTGATTTGTTGCAACACTACCTACTTAAAATAAGAATATACTTATAATGTTAGATAATTTGTGTAATAAAATAAGAAGAAAAAAAAAAGTATTAAAATGTAATGTAACCCGCAGACAAGCCCCGGCTTTGCGGGAACAATAAATACATTTTATGTATTGTTTATAAAAACATGTTTACTTTAAAACAAAATATTTAAAAAAAAAAAAATTATAAAAAAAAAAAAAAAAAAAAAAAAAAAGGTTGAAATGCTGCCAGTTGCTCGATCACAGATCACTACCGACTCGGTAATAAGCGACGTGATAACGATTTCTTACCCATGGATGTTTGACGTTTTCGCGATCACAATGGAACACGCGTTAAAAGTTATCGATCGGGATTATTAACCGAGCGCTTCTAGTCGCGAGCCATTTCCCAAAATATATCTTATTCGCACATATCTTCATTCAATCTTTCTCGAGTGCCGTATTGCATTTAGCCGGTTTTCGGCAAGCCAAATATTGAGAAAAGCAGTCGACATAATAAAAAATCCCACAAGCGCGATGATTTGACGTTTGACGTACGGCTGCGATATCGCGTAGATCGGCTCCGCTCGGCTCAGATCGTCAATGCTCGGCTCGGCGATCGCGGTATTGAACGGTATGTCATTGTGATCACTCAAATCGTTAGCGTTAGCACGTGATTAGCACGTTTTTAACTACGTCGATAGTTATCTGTGATTGAGCTACGTGAGTTGAATCCCAGTAGATTATAATAGTTGGCATTTCTAGAGAGATTGGTGTTTAGCTGTTTACAATTATTCTGAGATGATAGATGACGTACTTATGATAAATAACTATTATTGTCCATCAGGTCTAAGAAGACGAAGTTTTTTTGCTGTACTTACAAATGTCTGGCTGGATTTTTTATTTTATAATATTATTACAGTGTAACGGTAAACGTTTTATATTTTTTCTTCATACACAAAATTTGTCGTTGTTTCAGCAATGTTATTTAGGAAATACTTTTGCACATTTAGTACAACTGCGATGGTCTACGTTATAAAAGAAGCCACATCATTGGAGGACAGCTGATCTGGTCAAAGGATGTAAAAGAGTTCAGTTTCCACCAAATAGTCCGATTCCTTAAGGACCTGAGCTTGGAGGGAGAAATAAGATAATTTATATAATGGCTTACGCTCTCATGAAGCTGGGATCTCTAAAAACCTAGGCTTCTCTAAACCTAGAACTAAATTACGGGGTACACAAAATAGATCTGTTCAGATAGCAGTGATACCAGTTTTTTGTAGTACCGCGTTCTGCCGCTAGGGGCGTATCTCTTTACGCCCCTAGCGGCAGAACGCGGAACACCATTTACGAGTCATTTAGCTGAACGTCGTTGCTAGAGAAGGTTCCGTTGGGTCTTAATGATTTTTTTAGTGACAGTTGTTTTGTGTGCTCGTCGTTTTTGCAATGACTGATTCTCATGAACAGCGCGCGGCCGCAAAATTTTGCTTCTTACTCGGAAAAACTAGCACAGAAACTCTTGAAATGTTAAAAACGGCCTCCAAGGATGATGTTATTGAGAAAACTCAAGTGTTTGAGTGGTTTTCCCGTTTTAAAAATGGTGAAATGTTAATTGACGACAAACCTCGCTCTGGTCGTCCGTCCACGGCCCGAACCGATAATAATGTTTAAAAAATTCGCGAAATCATCCTGGAAGATCGACGACAGACTATTGAAGAAATTGTAAAGCTGTCTGTAGTGACTTGGAGTTCAGTCTGGAGTGACCTGGTTTGTGGCAGTCGGGCGACTGGTTTTCCACCACAATAACGCTCACACAGCCATATCTGTGCGCGAATTTTAGACCAAAAATGGCATGACCCCAGTGTCCCATCTCCCTTACTCACCTGATTGTACCCCCTGCGACTTTTTTTTAAATTTCCCCGAATGAAAAAAGTCTTGAAAAGAAAGCGTTTTGCCGACATTACTGAAGTGAAGAAAAAAACGGCGGAGGCGCTATCGGGCATCACAGAAGACGAATTTAAAAAATGTTTTGAGCAATGGAATAAAAGATTGGACAAGTGTATTAGTGCCAGAGGAGAGTACTTCGAAGGGAATTGAAATATTTTTTGTTAAAACTTAGATACATAAATTTAAAAAAAATAAGTTCGGTTTCTTCTGGGTACCCGTAGTATGTAAGCAAACAGAAAACGCGTAAACCAAAACAAATTTTATTCAAAGTTTCAAAAATGAACGGTATTTTATGGATAATAAATGTCCCGACTCAGTGAAAAATATTCATAGTATCCAAAATACACATATTTTTACCCACACATTTCGATATTATCCTTCGATAATCTCTTACCCCGGCGACTACCCCCCTTTGGGGCTTATTTTCTTATGACCTATTCATCTCGAGAATGTATGCAAATCCGTCTTTATTCGTGAGAACACCACTAGGAACTGTTCTCGTGTAAAGTAGTGATGCAACGGATATTTCTTTTGAATACGAATATAAAATACCGATTGTACTATTTGACGAATATACCAGATTCTCTCATAAATTTGATCAATTTTATTTGTCGAAGAAGCTATGATTAAGTCAAAAGTGATTTTGAAAACTTGAAAACTTAAATATGGATCCGACGCTAAAAATAATAGTAGGTTACTTAATTTGTAGTTAATTTGATTTGAATAATGACTCCACTGCTAAAGAAACTGCACTGGCTGCGCTTTCCACAAAGGGTAGAATACAAACTCTGTTGGCTAATGTACAAAGCCATGCATGATGCCGCTCCAGAGTATTTAAAAGAGCTTTGTATTCCAGATAAACTAGCTGAAAAACGTCTCACACTTCGATCAGCTACATCTACAGCTATAGGCAGGGTTTTAGTACCGACCCGCAATCAGCGCACAAAATTTAGGGAGCGCGCTTTTGCGGTTGCGGGCCCTGAGGCTTGAAATGCTCTCCCACCAGAAAAGCGCAACTGTGAGTGAAGTGATGTTTCGAAAGAAACTTAAGACCCATTTGTTCTCTAAATCTTTTGATTGATAATTAGATTTTCTACTTAAAAATTGAGTTTTCATTAACTTTAAATTTCCCGTTTAATTCAATATTTGAAGTGCCCTTGAGGTATATTTATACGAAAACGGCGCTGTATAAATTATTTATAATAATATTAATAATAAAGAAGCAATTTTTGTAAAACTGTCTTTTAAAGTTTTCGAGATATGACCCGAAATTTGAAAAAAGGACCTTTACAATCCTAAAAACTAACTAAAACTAACCAACCATCAGGCCATTTTCCCGTAGGGGTAAGCAGAGAGGATAGAACGCCATACCACTCTGTCCAGACATACTTCCTTCCTCTACATTCATACATCTTCTCATGCACATACGCCGATTATTCCGACTTTTCACATGTCCACTTTCAAGTACTTGTCGTACTTGGTCGTTCCATGTCTTTCTCGACCTTCCTCGGCTTCTGCATCCAGGCACACTTGCATATAAACTTTTTTTTAGCCGTTTTTTCATCACTAATCTCCTTCCTTATAGGCGAATTTAAATAATAATTTAATGGTAGATATTCGACGAATGCGAACAATCGAAAATTAGAGGGTATTTGGCGAATACAAATATTAAGAAATTTGATGGCATTCGGCGAACACAAATATTCTGTAATTAGATGGTATTTGACGAATATAAATATTTGGTAATTAGATGGTTTTTGACGAATGTAAATATTCGGTAATTTGAGGTGTTCGGCGAATACAAATATTCATATCCGTATCCGTTGCATCACTAATATAAAGTCGTGAGAAATTTTCTTTGAGGGTAATGTACCGTCGAGAAAAAACAATTCTTTCAGAGACTGAACGATTTCCCTACATAAAATATTACGATGAAGCAATATAAGTAGGTATTGAGTAATGTCACACGTATTATTCAATGTCCTACTTGACTATATTGTTTATGCTCTGTTTTACATGTTGATAAGGCACAGAAGTATATTGTTACGTTAGTAATCACACATGAAATGTTAATATATACCTTTGTTGTATTTGGGGTTTCGCAACAAAGATTTCGGAGGTCCAAGTAATACAGTTAGAAATGTTTTTCACTTGCCGTACGATACACATATAAAAGATTTATACTTTGAGACAAAAATCATGCCCTTTCACATGCTTCCTACATACGAAATTACTAATTCAATATTACATACAATTTTTTATTCAATGCACACAATCATCGAGACTACTTTTAATAGAGACGATCATCAGCACAACATCCGTTCACGCAACAAAATACATTTAGAACCAGCAAATACAACAAAATTCGGTACAAGATCCCTAAAATACATAGCATTTTCCGAATTTAATTTGTTACCTGACATGTTTAAGATCCCTGTATCTAACTATCGAAACAGGACCTCTGATTTGAAAAAATATTATTTTAATAAGTATTTTGAATGATACCTTTTTCTACTTGCGTCGTATAATATATGGTTTTGCTGTTACTGTTATAATTCACTTTATTGTTTCTTTAGGTTTTATGTTTTCATTGGATTTGGTTCTGTTTTTTGTATATACTCGTATTGTGTTTTATTTGTGATCTAAGCGATGTCAGTGCGTATTAGAATAAAATGAATATGTGTTTTTTATTGTCCCTAAATGAGTTTATTTTTAAAACTCCTAGGGAGCATTAGATTGAAAAAGAAAATGAATTCTTTTTTTTCTTTCTATGTATTGTTATTTTAAGAAATAAAAAAAAATATATATACATACAAAAAATCGTATTTAAATAAATGTTTCATTTTTCAGCCATCTAAAACATTTTTTTCTGATGACTTCTACTTCTGTACTGCATTGGTACACCAAGTGCAGTGAATCTTGACAATTTATTACATGAAGGCAAGATGTCAATCGTACGTTTCAGCGCCAGTTCAAGGAATCACTTTAAAAAAATATATATATTATATTTTATTTGTTTTTTTTTTTTTCTAAAGAAATCTATGTAATCTTGTGATATTTGCACGTACATGTATTTCAACTTGTAAATACTATTTTCAATAAAGCCTAAGCGACTTGTGCTTGAAATAAGGAATCAAATCGTGACGGAGTGGGGATTCAAACAGGGGATCTCTAGACTCAGAGACGGCGACGCTACCACTGGGCCACTGCCCGCTCAAAATATAAAATATTTTTATGCGAAAAGCTCTTTCAAATAAATATTCACGTGCTAACGCTAACGATTGGACCCCCAATCGTTCAATACCGCGAATCGAGCCCATTGAAAGCAAGATATATATTATAATGAACAAAAAGTTAACATATATTTTTTTTTAAATCCAAATTTTGTATACCAAGCTTTATCGCTTAAAATTCTAGTAGTTTTATGCGCAGAATATTCTGATGTCATTATTTTTTGAAAAACGATAACTTAAACGTGAAATATTGTTTTATTTTCAACGTTCGAATGCCCCTACGAATTGTAAAAAAAACTATCGCATTTTCATAACATCTAAAACATTTACGCCGATATTTAAAAAAAAACAACAAATTTTTTCGCCCTCCATACTACAGATTTCTTCTTCTTCTTTCGCCACGTTCGCTCCTATATGGAGCATGTGGGCATCACTAGATCCCTCCAGGAGACCCTATCACCAGCCAGCCTTCTCGCCTCCTCCCACGTCAGGCCCGGATCCATCAGCTCCGCCGAATACATCCGTAGGATGGTCATCGACGGTCTGCCAGGACAGGATTCTGCAGGCGTAAAAAAGAGGCAGCTCGGGTTCGGGCTCTCCCGAGGCATCCGGAGTACATGCCCAAGCCAGGTCCAACGCCGCATCTTCACGACTCCAGTTATTGGAGGTTGCTGCGTCCGTTCCCTAACTTGTTGGTTATGAAGTCAAACCACCTAATGCCTAGAATCTCCTATTCTCAAAACTCAACAAGCGAGCATTTTGAGCTTTTGTGAGGTGCCAGGATTCGCATCCATAAAGGAGCACCGGCACAATGCAGGAATTAGAGAGTCGGCATTTTGTTATGACCGAATATAAACTGGAATTCCAGACAGCACGCATCGTGTTGAAGGTTGCTCCAGCAATTCCTAGTCGGATTGCGAGTTCCTTGTGCGCGCTGCCATCTTCAGATATATTACAGATACTACAGATTTACCACAAACTAAAAAGAATCCTAAATATTTTATTGATAGATTCGGCATTCACTTTGTAACAGTTCATAATGATTTATTATTAAATTAACAATGCTATGTGTAACTTGTTGGTTTATTCTATGGGAATATAATGTTCACTACCCGGTTTGGGGAGTAAAGTTCTCCCATCGGCTGGTGAACGACCGTCTTTTCACCAGACAATGGGAAAACTCTACTTTCGAGACCGGATAGCGTGCATTCTTTTTCCGCAGAATAAACGAAATAGAATACCCAAAACATTAGAGTTACCAGATTTAAAACACGTTTGAAAAAACATATACAATGTATACCTTATACTTTTACTCCTTTTTCTGACTTGACTCCCTCTTTTTCTAGTAAGACTTAGGTTTTGAAATGTGTGTTATTATTTAGACATCTTCATTTATGTTGGTATTATGTATTTTTCAAATCGATTATTGCGTTATCGACAAAATTAAGAAAGTGAATGAGTGATAAAAGAACGGCTAATAGAAGTTTAAATGCATGTGTGCCTGGATGTAGAAGCCGAGGAAGGCCGAGAAAGACATGGCATGACCAAGTACGACAAGTACTTGAAAGTGGACATGTGAAAAGTCGGAATAATCGGCGTATGTGCATGAGAAGTGATGAATGAATGTAGAGGAAGCAAAGGAAGTCTGTCAAGACAGAGTGGTATGGCATTCTATCCTCTCTGCTTACCCCTACGGGGAAATTGCGTGATGGTTAGTTAGTTTGTTAGATTGTTGCGTTCGCGTTTTTAATGTATTCTTTTTATTTTCTTCGTTGGTTGGAAGATATTGCCACTTCAATAAACCCGACAATGTACCTTCACAAAATTATGTAGGAAAGCTAAATTTATTTTCTTAAGCCTTTACCAAATCCACGTCGTTTATTAGATTTTCAAATAAACTTATCAACTTATACCTGGAAAATATGGGGTAAACAGAAACAATCTACGTCACAGGGAGTTGTAACTGTGGGCCAAAGTAAACAAGAAAATTGCTTGAAATAAGTTCGGACTCAAAGCACGTCTAGACTATTTTATGAAAACAGAAACCTTGACCAATCCAAAGCTTTACCTAAATTAGAATCTGGACTTAGGATTGAGGTTACTTTAGGTTTATTTAAGGTTTGTTTGGTAATACCGATGTGGTTATCAATTTTCATTTGATTTTACAGAGATCTCTCCGTTTATCCGTAATTCTAATATACAAGAGTATAATTGTCCCACATATACTATACACTATTGCTCATCTATTTTATACCTTAGTAATGAAAGAGAGCTAAAAAAATTACAAATTCTGCAAAACAAAGCAATGCGAATCATATTGAAGTGCAGTAGAAGAACAAACATTGAAAAAATGATTAAACTCTTGAATATTATGTCAGTAGACCAAAGAATTAAATATAATGTTGCTAATGAAACTAACAAAATTGTTAAAGGGATAATTCCAAGATATTTGCAAAACAAATTAAAAAACAATGACTTTTTTCATAAATATGCAACAAGAGGTTCAAAAAATATAAGATTAGAAAAGAAAATAAAAACTATGTGTCACAAAATTGTCTCATGTATAAGGGCATCAAAATGTATGAGGAGATGCCAGATGAATTAAAAAATGAACAAAATTTAGAGTTATTTAGGTCTAAGTGTAAAAAATACATATGTGAGAAATATTAGTGTAGATATTATAGGTATCATGGCTAAATTGAATTAATAATAATGATAGGATAAGAATAGTTAGGAAAAAAATATATTAAGTGTAATGTAAAATATATTAGTCTATGTAAAAATTTATATAAAATAATAAAAAATAAAAATTAATTAAAGTAAAATAATGGACTACGGGACCATTTAAAAGTAATAATTTAGATGGTGTTTTATGGTGGTGCTGATGGTGCTGATGGTATGAATCGAGCCAGGGACCACGGAGTAAAATAATTCGAATTACGTAAATATCAAACTGTTTCAGTGCTTTTGCATCATTAATACAAATAAAAACAGGAAAAATAATATTAATATATAAATAGAAAACAAATGTTTTGTTTTTTGGGCAAAGAAAATAAGAAAAACGGAAATTAAGGGCATCTTTTTCATTTTGAGACTTAACCTTAAGGGGAATACAGGCGACTATAGGCCCTAAAGTGTTCAGAGTTGTTAATGATAGAGAGGAAATTCTTGTGGCATGGGCAGTGAAAAATGGATGAGGTTTTAGAAGGTTTAATGAAAATGGGAGTGTTTGGGTGGCTCCTAAAATATTGTGTTGCGGTGACGTTCTGAAACTAGAAGAAACGAAAAAAAACCTATTGCTTTTTACAATAACATTTTTTTACTAATTATTAACATTTTCTTAAAGGTGAGTACTTTTTTATTACTTCTAAAACAGTGCATATATATTACAAATATTAAAAACAAAAAACAATATTATAAAGTTAGAGGCTCTAAGATAAATTTAACTATGTTAAAAATTGGTTCCGGAAAAGACAAATTTTAAGCGTGGAGTATAATAACAAATTATTACAAATAATCATTCATTCGCTATCCTATTATAAAAAGAATTTTAATAATACATGTAGGTTTATTAGGTTTATTTAAAAAAAAAACAATTATTTACAACTTACACATAATTCGACTATGAATTAATAATTTATCTATGAATATTTACTATACATATTGCTTTAGTCGAACAGTTTAGTTACCTTTTAACAGGATGAAACATAATTTTATTGACGCACACGCACAGTTATATAAAAAAACTGCAGTAACTACGAATAATAATAAATCAAGGCGAATAATTCCCAGACGATCGATGAGTCTTTCGGCGTCGGCATAATTTATCTAGATGAATAGTCGACGCGACTAAGTTTTACTTTTTGAAAATCCTTTTTACTCCTGACGCTTTTAATTCCGCCATTTTAAGACGGCGCAGTAACTTCGGTAAAAAGTTTCCATTAAAAAAACGCGGAAAAGAGACAGTAGTATATAATTATGGTATAATTATGGTATAGTATGATTTGGTCAAAATATTTAAAAAGTTACATTTTGATTTACACTGATATTTAAAAAAAACACGATGAATTATGAAATTTATGTTAGAAGCACTCACTTTGTAGTTATTAATTATAAACTAAATAAATTAAAACACTTTGTTTTTAAACTACTTTTTTGTTTTATAATTAAAACTCTACATAAAACAATCATAATTTCAATAAAGATACCGGCCTAAAAGTGTTACATGTAGAACATAAACTATTTAAAATTAGACAATTTAGAAATTTTTGAAATAAAAAAGTCTTTAAATAATAATCGCAGCTTAATAAATAATCAAATAAATAATATTCCTACAGCCCCCTTCTTAACTTAAAGATACCCAATCCATAAAAAAAGTCATAAATTACCCAACCATCCACTCATCTCTCAACCTTAGACAAACAATAGACCTGCCCATTGAAACATATGCACTGAAACAACTTACTTCATTATCCAATTTCATTAATTCTTGTACCCTTGACAAAGAGACACGTGTTGTTTCGAAACCGGTCGGGAGTTTTAATAATAAAATAAAAAAGTAGTTAAACACAAAGTGTTTTAATTTAAATAGTTTACGATGAGTTATATTTGTTTAACAACATTAGTTAGCTGATTTCGCGTCGTTTTCGTTTTAAAAAAATAACTACCAAAGAAAAAACACAGATCGGAAATGAATATTTTATATACTACTAGGGTTCCCCGAGAGCCTTAACCAGGTTTGCACAGTATGGTCCTCATAGGTGCGGAATGGTTAATAATTATGATGGTGTTACTATATTTTACCATTAAAAGGAAATCACAATTATGCCTCTTCAAACCCATCAATTTGTTCATTAAGATATTAAATTTGTATAAATGAAGGAATACTTGTTATATTTTGCATAAATATTAATTTATGTCAGCATCATTTAGAAGTTTTCTCAAATCAGCTACTAGAGTCTACCAGCAAAAATGCTAATGATTTGAATCAACTTAACCCAAGTACACAAGAAATATGAAATTAGTTTTCTAAAGAAAAATCGAGTGTTAATGATTTTTGTACACCTGGTCATAAAAGATATTGATTTTCTTTGATGATTTACTATAAAATAATCTACAAAAAAATTATAAAGAAAAGTGTATTAAAAAACGTTGAAACTCATTTAATATTTCGATTTGTATATATTTTACTAACTAACTAACCATCAGTCCATTGTCCCGAAGGATAGGCAGAGCGGATAGAACGCCACACCGCTCTGTCCTGGCACACTTCCCTTGCAAATATTTGCAGCCACAAATATAATATAATATATGGCATGATAGATGCACCATCTTTACTGACTCAAGTGACTTTCTGTATTCCAGTCCGTAGGCTGAGAAATAATGACGTGCTGTTTCTTAGTCACCACAAAACTAACTATGGTTTTCATGCCCCATTGTCTCGATTGTGTCGTAATGTAAACTCAAGACAGGATCTGGACTTCTTCGGTGTAAGTCTATCAAAATTCACTGAAGTAGACCCAATCCTGTCTTGAGTGTGTCCACATTTATTCTCACTGTCTAAGCTTCACCAATTTAATGTTCTGTCACTTATTTTTACTGCTTGTTATCCCTTTTATGCTTAATTCTGTATTTTCAAATGGATTTTTCCGTAAATAAAAATAAAATAAAAATAAAACTTGGGAACAAAACTGACTAGGGCTTTGTTTTTAAATAAGAAGAGATATTTTATTTTTGAGAAATATTTTACTTTCTGTTTTATAATTGAAAAAAAAAAGTAAGTTTTCTTGTATCAAAAGCATTGGTAAATACATTTTTTATCGTCTCGTTTCATGTCTCTATTTTCTTAGGGAATTTTCCGTGAAAACACCTGATTTTCTCGAGGACCTTTGAAAAAACAAAGCCTTTTCCTGAAACGTGATTAGGTGCGGAAGATTGTGTACAGGTTTCATTATCAACAGCACACGGCCGGAGCTTTCCTGAAAGATATTTCATAATGAAGAGAACCTGAAATCTTCTCTCACTGAATACATGAAAGATACCGCGCTTGTCAATTTACTCGCCAGAGGATAGCAACCTTTTTCAAACGTGTTAATTAACGTTGAAATAAAATAAAATAAGTTAACGGATAATGGTGACTACTGATTAAATATTGAAAATAATTAATATAATGAAAATTAACAATATCTGTGGACAAAAATTACCAAAACATGTTTCCTAAAAAACGGTGATTTAAAAGATAAGTCTTTTTGGTTTTAAGGTACGTAATTTATTTAATGTGATTATTTTTTATGTATTTAGGTAATACAAACTTAATGAATTTTTATATTGAATAGATATTGTAACCAATAGGGAGTATATTTAAAAAAGTTGCAAGTTATAAAGCTAGAAGTTATTTTTATATAACTGCAATAATGTAAATAATTAATTATGATAATGTCTGCCTCGTAGCATACGGGTAGCGCATTTGGCTACCGTGTATGAGGTCACGGGTTCGATTCACATGAAATATTTATTTATATGTGATTTTCATATTAATATTTCGTGTGCGATACCTTGGACTGGTTTCGAAGCGTAAGACTGATCATCTTATCATGTAATGAAATGATTAAGACACTGCTCTTGATGTTCCAATGCAGAGCCCTATGCACCATTGGGTGCGGATAAGGGAATGTAGTAGTAGTAGTAGATAATGTCTAATTTGAGTCATTAAAAGTGATGATTTTTCTAGTTAGTGTTATTTTTTGTTAATATTTTTATATTGAATACTTTTACCGTTAAACTTAAGTCATTCTCAGATAAACTACATAAAAGTTAATTGTGTTTATATTTGTTATGTTTAAAGTCTGTTTTTTGTAATGTGTAATGTTCCAATTCGTTTGGTGTCTGAAATTTTGTAATGTTTAATGTATGAACTTTTATAATGTGTAATTCATAAACTCTCGTTTGAATTTTTCTGCTTTCATTCTAAAGTTGGAATGTTCAATATCTTATGTCCCATAGTGAGATCTATAACTCAATTAGGAATGTTTTGTATGAAATAAATAAATGAATAAAAATAATAAAAACATTATGTGTTCTTATAGCAACATGTTATGCATAACAATGCTTCATGGTCACAATACACGTAATTCAAAAAACCTCCACATTCCAAAATTTCGATCCACAAAATTCGGTAAAAAATCCCCAATGAACATTTCTCGATCCTAATATAATAAAAATAAATAAAGCAATACATAGTAGAGCCCTTAAAGATCTGTATTTAAATATGTTTTTCAATGATATATATGATGTTTAGGATTAAGATTGAATGTGTTAATTTTGAATCGTCTTTTTGATTGTGCAATATGTTATTAAAAATGTGAATAATACCGGTCCCAAAATGAGTTTTTTTAACTCCTGGGAATATAATACATGTATGTTTTAAAAGATTTTTTTAAAGAAATAAAAAAAAAAAAAAGTTATATTTTATATTAAATGGGTCAAGAATCGAACCTGATACCTAATGTATCGTAGTCGTAAAGTGATAAACACTACATTTCCAGGTGTACCTTAGTGTTACAAATAAGATACAGAAAAAAACGTTCGCTAATTTAAATTACACCTTCTGTAAGCGGGCTAAGGTAAAAATACCCATAAATATCACGAATGTGTCCTTAACGCGATTTTGATAAACGATTCCAAGGAGAAAAAAAAACACTTAATGGGTTTTAAGATATCTTTTTCAAAAAGGCGTAAAAACAACTTAAATCGGACATTTTAAACTCCTGCACGTATTTCTAAAGCCACAGGTAGGCAATCTCCTTAGCGAACCCCTCCTTTGCTGGCTAGATTACGTGTTTCCTGTTTCCAAATACAAATTCTGTTCTAGAACGTATTTTAAATTTCGAATTGAGCAACGGACGTTTTCCATTACCCGCGCTTTTTGTACAAATTGGCGCCAACAAAGTGCAAGGTTGTTATGTTGTTTTTTTACAATTTTTTTTAGAATTCACACTTTTGAATTTAGTTAATATGTGGCTTTATTACAATAATTTAGCTAAAATGACGTCATCAAAAAAGGATTTTATAGTGAAGATCCATCTGACAACAATAAAATAATTAAAATTAATTTTTATATTGCGTAAAACATGAAATTATGAAAAATAATAAATATACATAGCTAGATTAGGAAAAGCATGAAATATGCTAATAAATACTTAACTTCAATATCAATGCATAGATGGAGCTTTCAACTAGCTGGTGGATGATTCTCGATTCGTAGCATATATACAGAATCAAAAATGTTACCTGGTGTGGATATTCGCTAATAAGCGGAATGGGGAATGTTGTAGTACCTACATAAAGTGGCACATAACCCAGCCAATGACAGGTCATAAGCCCTGTAAACGCTCGAATATCCACATTCCTGAATTTGGAAAAAAAATCTAAAAATACATACCTACTGGGATAAAATCTAGATTTGTGTACAAGTATTTGAAAACGCCCAAAATGTCGTTTTGTTTACGTTCTTCTGTACATAGGTATTCTTTAAATGACTTAATAATTACAATTTGACATCTCAACAGAGACGAGAAATTTGGAAGGGAATATGGATATCTAGGCGTTTACAGGGCTTATGACCTGTCATTGGCTGGGTTAAGTGCCCACTTGATGTATTACAACATTCCCCTTATTCATCTTCAGGCGTTTCCTAGTAGGTGATATAATTCGTCAAGAATCTCACTTGCAATCATAAAGGTTTCTGCTAAAATGCTTAGCAATTTTCTCAATGGATGACAGAGAGTGTTCACATGTGAAGCGTCGCGCCATTTTATTGTATATTGGCAGATATGGATATCAAATACTAGCAAAAATGGGGAATGTTGTAATACATCAAGTGGCCCCTTAACCCAGCCGATGACAGGTCATAAGCCCTGTAAACGCCTAGATATCCATATTCCCTTCCAAATTTCTCGTCTCTGTTGAGATGTCAAATTGTAATTATTAGCCCGTAATGAGTGAAATCCAGTTTTTGTCTACAAGTATTTTGACACACTCAAAATGTTGACTTAATAATGTTTAAAAATCATTAGTATAATAAGTTTAGTACCTATATCAGGTAAAAAAATAGTCACTGGACAAGAATGTCAAGTGATTGTTCGTGCGTGTGTCTGCTAATTTAAAATTTGTCCGACAATAAAACTAAAAGGCGGACATCTTGGGAGGGAACACAGTCCCATTTCCGGCAGCCATGTTTACGCCAAATATTAAATTTGCGGGAAAAAATAGCCAAGATGAAATTGAATGTCTCTGTGAAAAATTACCAAAACGTGGACAGACAGTGAACGTTCGGCTTTTATATTCGTAAAGATATTACTGTCCAAATTTTATCTTAAAAAAACAAAATGTATCTTGCGAATTAGCTGAAGCTGAAAAATTGCTACGCTTCCTTAATGTTTTTTGTAATAAAAACAGTTCAGTGGTGTTATCTAAAATAAAAGTGGTAAACCTCCATTCCATGTCCGCCTCGTAGCATAGTGGTAGCGCATTTGGCTACCGTGCCTGAGGTCGTGGGTTCGATTCCCGTACCCCTGACCCCCGTCAGCGAAATATTTATTTACATGAGATTTTCATATTAATATTTCATGTGTGATACCTTGGACTGGTACTGAAGCGTAAGACTGATCATCTTGCCTTCATGTAATAAAATGATCAAGATACACTGCACTTGCATGCACTGCAATGCAGTGCCCTATTCACCATTGGGTGCGGATAAGGGAAAGTAGTAGTAGTAGTAGTAAACCTCCATTACTTTTGACTGAAGCATTTTTTTTGCGACTTTTTAAGGAACATAGAGGTAAGGCAAAGGACGCAGCAACCCTTGGTATCTACCGTCATACGGCGACGGCGTTTCGTCTGGCTGGGCCATACCATATATACTACTTTTACCACCCGAGAGCCTCAACTATACTCGCCTATTTTACAAGGCATCAGTTTCTCCCATCCTTGGGCAGTTTGCGTCGGAGCGACGGGACGTGGGAGGAAACACCTGACTTGGGAGGATACATGGAAACTGGTGCTTTGCTTGAAGGCAGTTTGTGGAATATGGGTAAGAAGACGATGATGAGACCAGAGTTTTCAACAGAACTACAGGATGTGGACCTTATTTGGGAAAAAGCAGCAAGCCGGTGACCGATTGCTCGACCTAAACGCAGTTGGTGATATTCAATTTCCAAAAAAAGAGCGGAAAGTGAAAAAGAAATTTTGCCTGATAAACTCCCAATTCCCTTTCCATCCTTTCCCTTATCCGCACAGGTGGCACAAAAAGGGCACTACACCAATAAAGATTGTTTGCCAAAAATGCTTAACAATCTTCTCAACAGATGTCACCAGAGAGAAAAAATGTTGAAAATTGACGAAAAACATACTCAAATGTGGAAGGTTCTGTACAAATTCAACATATATAGTAGTTTCAAAAATTCGTCATACATGGTTGTCAGATGATAGGCGGAATGGGGAATGTTGTAGTACAGCAAGTGCCACTTAAACCCAGCCAATGACAGGTCATGAGCCCTGTAAACGCCTGGATAACCCTCATTTCGTTTCCAAAGTTTCTCTGTCTCTGTTGGGATATCAATAATTCATTACAAGATTAGATCGACGCTTCAATGTCAGTGGAATTATTCTGATACAGAAAAGGTGCCATTTTAAAACGTATTTCAATACACGCGGAGATGAGTTACGGACAGAAGAACGATTAGGATCACCGCGGTATTAAAAATTCATTTTGTAAAATGTCCCGCTTTGCATATAAATAGCAAATATTGCCATTAACGATTCGGTTTTAGCTGAAAGAACTTCATGAATACTTAAATGAGAGCTTTTCAGGTTCGCTATCGAATGAACGTTTTTGTAACTAAGTTTGTACGTCCGAAATATAATTAAAACGTTTGAAAAATACTTTCGTTTTACTCTGTATTTTCAACTGAAATGTTTAACCCTTAGTACCTACTCCATTGTCGCCCCAACGCAACGGTGACATAGAAAATGGCGCCGCAGCAGTGGCAATAGGTACAGGTATACGCCTGTTCTATTCAGTTTTTACTAGTACCTAGACAGGGTTAATTTTTAGTCAGTTAACAAAAACAACCCTGAATTCAGTATCGTTAATAGATAGTATCGTTCACACGGAGTAAAAAAATACAGGTCGAATTACGAAATTATTTAAAAATTACAGATATCTAGTAAAACCTAGTTGAACTTAGTAGTAGTAAGCATCTAGATACCTACCTAGTTCAGTTCGAACATTATATAATATATAATACTCGTATGTACATATTATACGCTACTGTACGAGGTCACGAGTCTCGTTTTTGACGAATCAGTTTGAAATATTTATTTAAATGTATTTTTTACAATTGAACGAGTAGGCGTACTGAATGTCAGGCAACTACATGCAAAACCGCATTTGGTCAAAGAAGTCACATATATCTGGCTCCCAGAACCTCCTTGGTACCAATCTGAATAAATAAATTTATTTAAAAACGGTATTATTTGTCAACGTTTTTTTTCTTCATAAAAATTCTGAATTTTTTAGGGATAGCAGGCGACGCTGGGTACCAATTTCGAGTTAGTCCATAATATAATAAAATGAACGAATAGGAAAACTCTCTCCGACTACATGTAATATGTATCCACGTCTATACAAAGTGGGAAAGTGAGTTGTGAAATTGCTTCCTTCGCTAAAGTTTTTAGAACGATCGTAAATCAATCCCAAACTGACGTACGCGGCTTAGTCTTTCCTTATTGCAATACCAAACTGGTGCTATCATCCAGCTCATTCCGTAAGCCGGAGTAACACACATGAATATAGATTCAAGATTCGGGGTTACGAGAAACCGTAGAATAACTCCGTTAACGAATATCTTACGAATGTTTTTACTTTTCATGCTAGCCTATTTTTGCAAGGCATCAATTTACATCATTTTTACGGGATGTGGACCTGATTTGATCTGGCCGCCAATCACTTACGAAGGGCTGCAGTGGAATCCAGATAGTGGATATGACGATGACAAACAAAAACCTTTTTATTCTAATATTGTAACCGAAGAAGATAATTATGAAGCGACGTAACAGTCATGTACTTTGATGAATTTCTTTAAGCTCATCAATTGAATAAACCAGCCGAATTGTTTAGTACACCTAGTTTATTGTATTACTTAATTTAAATTCTTAAACCTTCTGCAAATAACTTTCTTTTTCATTGCGCAACCAAAGCATAAATTAAGTCCTTTTTCTCCGGATTTTCTGCTTTGGGGTCCCTTTTTAAGATGGATAAGATAAAAAAAATACGGATATGGGACAAAGGAATTTTTCGACGTTTTTCTACAGCTGTAAGGATGCGTCGATTAAGGATTTACGAAGCCTTAAATCCTCGGTTTTAGGGATCATGTGAAATCCCGAGGGGCCAATTATTTGTTTTTGGTTTTATAAGGCAGCGTATTTTAAATTAGAAATTTTGTACAAAATATTTCGGTGCTGTTTGCATACGAAATAAATGATATTACGTTTTTCTTATTTGTTCTGACAAATATATTATGTACATCTGAGGAAAACTCAAATATTCCTCTTTTAATAAGACAGTCGAATAAAGAAATTTTAATTTGGTACAGGGAATTTTTTTATAAACCACTGGTTATTTGAATATATATTAAATTATAATTTTTTTATCGAATTTCTTTACAATTTTCATTAGTTTTTTTAACCTACAAATGTACGTGTATTGTGCATAGGTGCATCCTTTTATAGAATGCAAAGTTCGAAATATACATAATATATCAACACCATTTCCGTTTATAAATATATTTTTAAAATATCTCTTGAGATGGATCAAAGCTTTCTTGAACAATCGAAACTTTCAAGTAAAAATAGGTTACACCCTATCTACAGAACATAAAGTACTCAGTGGCGTTCCGCAAGGTTCAGTCCTTGGCCCGATCCTTTTCATCCTGTACATTACGATGGAAAACAGTCATAAAATCTCAATCGAGTATCTTTGCCGACGACACTAAATTGTTTGCAAACCCCCTTATATACCCGACAACTACTCCGGGACTTAAAATGCACTCAATGACTTACTAAAAACTGGCTAATCACACTGAATGCAGAGAAATGTACCGTTCTTCACATAGATAAAAACAATCCTAGCATACTACCTTTTGATGATGGTACTTAAAACTGTCCAAAAGATCTTGGGCCACAACAACCTTTTAAGCATCAAAAGATCTTTGGAATAATAATTCAATGGATTTGAAGTGGAAACTCATATCACATCTATCGCTGGAAAGAAAGCCAAGTCCTCATCTATCTGATTAAAAAAGCATTCCATAAACAATAATCCAGAAACATTGTTAAAATATACGGTCAACATATCAAGAACCGTTTAGAATATGGATAGGCAAGTATGGAGTCCCTACTTTCATTAAAGACATAGGCGCTACTGGAAAAAGTCCAAAGATATGCTACAAAAATCCCCAAATTATTGAAAAAAAATATGAAAAATATGCCATATCATGTATTAATAAAAAAAAGGACTTACATCATTGGAAGAGCGACGGAAGAGAGGAATCTAATTGAAACTTACAAGATACTAAACGATTACTATGACTGTCCTTGCACGAGATGTATAAACTGAATCCCAACACCAATCTACGGGCCACAACTGGAAGCTCTATCGTCCCCAATTCCGCCTCAACCCTAAGAAAAACTTCCTTCCTAGTAGGGTGGTTTCAGACTGGAACAATTGCCAAGCCTAGTTGTATCCGCTACGGTCAACCATACCGTTTAGATGCAGAGGCAGACAAGAAGCATACAAGAATTATGCAGAAGGCAGACAAGAAGCGCACCACCAGCAAAAGCTGCCTGCCTATTATTATATAATAATAATAATAATTATGTAAAATGCCAAAAAAAAAAATATTTGTAAAAAGTGCAGGACCATTTAATTATTCGTTTAAAGTGTTGAAACTAAAAAATCGCGCACATATTATCATATATTACGCAAAGAAAATCATAGTCTATGTAATCAAGAGCCAAACTGTAATACAAAGGAAAAATCCTTAAGTAATGTAAAATAATAAGTAGTAATAATATCGTACAATGGATCATTCAAATTTATTAATAAGTTTTGTAAACGCCCGAAATATCTTAGATGCCCTCTTTTCCTTATCCGCACCCAATGGTGCATAGGGCAAGATGTTACCCCAATTCTTGAATCTTGATTATTTTGATGAAGATATCAGTCTTACGCGTTATCGCCAGTCTACTGTATCACATACGTATAAAATATTTTTGACTGAAAAATTGCGTTGAAATAATTACTTCGAATTGGTCTCCTCGTAAATCGAACCTGCAACCTCATGCATGGTACCTCAAAGCGATACTTAATTCACCACAATGCGGAGAAAAACCTGTGAGCCTTTTAAAAACTTGAGCGTTTTAAAAAGTCTTTTATTTTTAATTTTTTAAACACAATTTTCTCTCTTTTCTAAAGGCAATATGGTCACATGACTTGCAGGATTAGGCAATTAGGATTTCGCATCCTTTAATCCTTAATAGATTCAGAAAGTTAGCAGCTAGATCGATCAATGCCCCGATATCCCTAAGCAGAGGAAAACAATGCAGCATTTTGGAAATGATTAATGAATTTTGTAGGTAATTATGATTGCAGATGACTGCAAAGAATTATAACTAACTAACTAACTAACCATCACGCTATTTCCCCGTACAGGTTGGCAAAGAGGAAAGAACGCCGTGATGCAGGAGTTATAAAGGCGGCATTTTGTTTTAACCGAGTAAACATCTTGTATGTACGTTTCAAATAAAGAAACAGAGTAGGTAAAAATGTATGTTTATATCTACCAAGTAAGGCATAGTTGTAAATAAGTTTTTGAAAAATTGCGATAAAAAAGTTTTTATATATTTCCTAAGCATTTTTATCTCAAAACATTCCATAAAAAAATGTCGAAAGTCAAAAAATTTGCATTTGAAAAATGGATTATCCTTTACAAAGCGTGGATTACAAAAGATTACGTCCTATCATTCAAAAAGGTTTTTATCATTCGTTGATTCAAGAAAGAGACAAGTTTAAGAAAATAAAAGGACAATCGGCGGACAAAAGTACTGGGATTACAGAAAAAGCAGGAGATTGTAATCCGCAAATATCTGTAGTACAAATCATTATAGAAGATCGTCAAAAGATTTCAGCTCAAACAGTTCACTGGGGAATCAGTTTCTTTTGTATAACAGCCGTTCTTCACCATTTCTTTTTTCTATAAAATAGTACTAAAATATTAGGAAAATATTACCTTTCTACTTTATGTTTTCCTGAGTAGAAATTTATTTAGATAACTTTTAGAAAAACTTGCGTTGTTTGAATGGGATTCGTGTTTAAAATAAGACTTCGGTTTTTCAAAAGACTTTTAAAAATTGGCTTTTTTAAAAGCGAGTTGTTTTTCCTCGATTTCAAAAATGAGTTACGTTCAAAAGTTACATTTTACAATAAAAATACGAATTAACAATAATTTTCTCTTATGTTAAAATCAAAAAACGATTTTTTTGGTTCTACGTGATTTTATTATTAGTTAGTGACAATTGTTTAAAATAAGATGTAAATGTTTCAACGCCACAGTTTGATAATGCCCTTACAAGGCGAAACAATTGTCACTAACTAATAATAAAATCACGTAGAACCAAAAAAAACGTTTTTTGATTTAAACATAAGATATCATGGAGTTCTACAAAATAAATGCCATATCAATCAATAATTTTCTCATTCATAAATCATCTTTGATTCGCTAAAATGGATTGAGTTTTGAAAAATAGGCGAATAAGGTTTTCTTATCCGATTTTATTTACGAGGAATCTTTTGAATTAGATTTTTTTATTTTTCATGTAAAAATTTTAAAATATTCATGACTATTCACACAAAAAAATTAATGAATTAAAAAATACATGACATTTCCCTGTTATCTCAATAAAACAAAAGGTTGAGAATTTCTTTTGTTTTGTATCTCTGTACGACATCTGTACGGTACAATGTTACATAGCAATTTGGCACGCCATGATGAAGGATTTTGCGTTTTATTATTGTGATACCAGCGCGTCAAAGGATTGGAAAACTAAAGGGACATGGGTTTACAACGTGACAAGGACCCACATTTATTTTACGGTCAAAAAAACATAACGAAATTTACCCCTCATGAATTGGACGAATACAAGCGAAAATTGTAAAGCGACCAATTTCCAGGATCGTCATAGAATATTACAAGTTTTTAAATATTTGATATTATTGATATTCCAACCGAGACAGAGAAACTCTGGAAGCGAATGTGGGTTATCTAGGCGTTTACAGGGTTTATGACCTGTCATGGCTGGGTTAAGTGGCCACTTGATGAACTCGTCTACGTAGTTCCGCATTACAGAAATTTTCTATGCTGGTGTCATCTGTTGAGAAGTTTGTTAAGCATTTTTTTGGCAATCATCTTAATTAGTGTAGGAGTTTAATATATAGCAGTTCCAAAATTTGTCATATATGATTATCAGATGATGGGGCGGAATGGGGAATGTTGTAGTACATCAAGTGGCCACTTAACCCAGCCAATGACAGGTCATAAGCCCTGTAAACGCCTAGATAACTCACATTCACTTCCAGAGTTTCTTTGTCTATGTTGGGATATCAATAATATCTGATATCAGCCCAGCATGGGTATAATCCAGTAATTTGTCCACAAGTATTTGTATACATTTAAAATGTTTTCAAATATTTATTTACGTGTGATTTTCATATTAATATATCATGTGTGATACCTTGGACTGGTATTTCTGAAACGTGGGACTGGTCATATTGCCTTTATGGAATGCAGTGCCCTATGCACCATTGGGTGCGGATAAGGGAAAGTAGTAGAAGTAGAATAATTTGGAATATTTATAAGAAAAAGAAAATGCGAGCAGAAATTTTAACCTTAATTATTTTATAAATTCATATTTCATAAATGACATTGAAATGTAAGACTGATCATCTTGCAACAATTAATAAAAATTGTTTTGGTTTTGAAAGTAGTAGGTACCTACTTGTCGACTGTTGACTGTCGACTAGTATCATCCTTGTGCGGTAGTAGTAGGTACCTACTTGTCGACTGTCGACTAGTATCATCCTTGTGCGGTAGTTTTGTTGTCCATCAATATTGATGGACAACTATTTATAACACAGCCCCTAAAGTATGAAGCTTCAGGTATCTCAACCTATATTAAATTTCTCAGGTTAAGTTTGGCTGGGCATATGCACCGACTGCTAAACACACGGGTACCGAAAAGAGTGATGAATGGACACCGAAGGAGAAAAAGGAGAATAAAAGCCCCACCCTTTCCCTAGACTGTTTTAAAGACTAAACTAACTAACTAACTAACTAACCATCACGCCATTTTCCCAAAAGAGTAGGCAGAGAGGATAGAACGCCACACCTCTCTGTCTTGGCATACTACTCTTGCTTCCTCCACATTCATACATCTTCTCATGCACGCACGTCGATTATTCCGACTTCTTACATGCCCACTTTCAAGTTCTTGTTTAACTTGATCATGCCATGTCTTTCTCGGCCTTCATCGACTTCTACATCCAGGCACCGTCGCATCATATATTTTTTTAGCCGTTCTACATGACCGAACCATCGTACAAGACCTTTCTTAATTTTGTCGATAATGCTTACCTCAGCCTTACATTCCGATCTAATTTCAACATTTATGCACTTGTCATACAACGTCTTACCACTTATTCGCCTGAGAGATTGCATTTCAACAGCATTCATACTAAAAAAGACTATTCACATTAAAGACTATCGAGTCTTTTTAAGTCCAGATACCGATTTTTTCAACCAGCTCAACCGCGACTTTAAGATTGTCAGTGTGATAAAAATTCAGATAAATCAGAGACGTTTTCATTGCCCCCACCACTATCTCGGCTTATATACTATAATTGTCATTGTTTCCATCACCCAAACAAACCAGAGTCGGCCCAAAAAAACAGTGGTAGGGAAACGTTAGTAACTACCCCGATCATTATTAATTAGTAAATACTACCACGCGTATAGAGACCGCATACTGACTCGCCAAGCCCACTATCTAAACACTGACACACATCGGACACGCTACTGAAAGAGAGATACTTATGGCTAGAATATAATTTTGAAACGAGCGATTCGGGCCATATATGAATTACCTCCTAGACAATCTTTGCGTCATAAATTTAATGAAGTAAAAATTTTAACATTAACATCACAATTTATTTACGAAAAATTAATGTTTGTTCATAAAAACAAGGATTTGTTCCTAAAAAATTGCGACAAGCATGATAGGAACACGCGAAATTAAAACAAATTTGCAGATACTATAAGCCGGCTGCAAAGGGTCAGTAAGTCGTTTAGAGGGTAATGTACACGCTTGTATAACAGGGTGCCAGAAAGCATTCAAACATTATGTATCAATTTTTTTTTTTTTAAATGGGTTAAAATAAATTATGTTTGAAGGCATATTACCAGATAGGTAACTATTTTGAAGATTCAAACACTGGATGTAATAATTTATATTTGTATGGTTTTTTTATGTAATTTTTATTATAATTTGTGATATTTTTTGTATGATGTAATTTTTTGTTTTCATTAATGACGTCAAAAAGTGGTTTATATCCTATTTAAAAAAATGTTAAAATAAAAAAATAAAATTATACAAAATACTTCGTTTTATTACCTTCAACGTGTCCTTGGGTTGTTCTATGGGTAGTGATTGCATTTCGTTAGCTTCACTGGTTGAGATGTCCGACGCAAAATCGCACGTTACTATGGGGATCGCCATTGGCTGGTGAGACTCTATGGTTGCTATCTGTCTGTCTGGGTCTCTGAAATAAAATAATAATAATAAATACTAAAATCTAGAAATATTGATCTTAAATATTTGTTAAATCGAAACCAGAACTTTCTTAGAGTAAAAGTTGCGTTTTAGCCAGTAATACACTGCAGCTATCAAGCTTTATGTATTTGACAGTAATAGGTTATTGAAAGCTTATGTGAAGTTAAGTTTTTAAATTTAAAATAAATAATATTAATTTCTTGCCTTCTTGTAAGAAATTAATGAACAAGATTTACTGCACTTTGTGTACCAATTCAG
>JAGVSP010001902.1:0-78641 GCA_022494985.1 Micrasema minimum
TAAGAGCAACAATAGCCCCCATCAGCATTATATTTAATAAGCTATTTAATAGCTAGTTTCTAATAAACATTGGCGTTACCTCTTCCACAGAAAATAATAATAGCATTCTATCTTGTGGGAGATCGATGTGTCCAATCTAAAATTTTAGTAATCACTAAATTAGTCAAATGAAATCAAAATTACTCGCAAATTGCCACAAAGTAAAAGTAGGAAGATACGACACAAAAAAATGGCAGGGTTTTTAAAAGTTCCCTTTAATGAAAATTATATGTTATGCATATTGCATAGAAACAGGCGTTCAAGTGCATGTCTTGCAGATTGCCAAATAATATTTTTATCCCCGTCGATCGTCCGCCTTGTGGTGTAGCGGTAGCACGTTAGGCTGCCATGCATGAGGTCCTGGGTTCGATTCCCGAGGGAGGTCAATATGAAATGATTTATTAGTTTAATAACATTAATGTTATTATTGATATCCCAACAGAGACAGAGAAACTCTGGAAACGAATGTGGGTTATCTAGGCGTTTACAGGGCTTATGACCTGTCATTGGCTAAGCCCTGTAAACGCCTAGATAAACCCACATTCGTTTTCAGAGTTTCTCTGTCTCGGTTGGGATATCAATAATATCTGTTATCAGCCCAGCATGGGTATAATCCAGTAATTTGTCTACAAGTATTTGTATTCATTCAAAATGTTGTTATTTAAAGTGAATAAATGTCATTTTAATCGCATTTATATCAGGCACGCTGATTCCTGTCAGTACCTACCTAATCAATTAATTACAACGGAAACACGCTTGTATTATCTCCGTCCAGGATGTTATTTTTATATAAACGACATTATTTTTATATTATCGCTGTTTTACATTAATCGGAAATTTAAAAATTGGAAACTTATTCCTAGTCAACTGTTATAATATTATTCCTTTATTTTAGTTTAAATGAATTAGTTAATAAATAAAAAATATTCTCCATTTGCAACTACCTATAATATGTTTCTGCCTCGTGGTTTAGCGGTAGCGCGATGGGCTGCCATGCACGAGATTGCGGATTCGATTCCCGGTGGGGTCAACATGAAATAATTTTTTTTAATGTGATTTTCATACAAATATTTCAAACCTTGAACAGGCGTTGAAGCGTAAGACTGATCATTTTGCCTTCACGTAACAAATGATCAAGCACTTGGTGTATCAATACAGTACCCTATGCACCATTAGATGTGGATACGGGAAATAAGTAGTATAATATATTTAGTGTTATTACTACTACTACTACTACTTTCCCTTATTCGCACCCACTGGTGCATAAGCAGTGCATCGGTACACCAGATGCAGTGTATCTTGAACATTTTATTACATGAAGATAAGATGATCAGTCTTACGCTTTAGTACCAGTCCAAGGTATCATAAATGAAATATTAATATGAAAATCACGTGTAAATAAATATTTCGAGTTGACCCCCTACGCGAATCGAACCCGCGACCGCACGTCACTATATTTAGTGTTACAAATTTTTATATTCATACCTTTCATTAATAAACGCCGTATTGCGGTGTTGAACTGATCTAAAATTTCCTTTTCCGATAAAAGACAAGTGCCGACAAGTTAGTGTGAACAATTCGGTTCTTTCCGATTTTCTATTTTTTTATTTCAAAAAATTTATTGAAAAATAACAATATCAACAGATTTTTATTTTTATTTTTACGATGTCATATGAATTTTCTAGCGCGGTTTGAAATAGCCCTTTTTTAAATCGCTCGCAAAATCCTCCATTTGGCGCGCATGCGGTGTGACGTCACATCAATATGAGCGCTCACTTCGTAATGAATTTCCCGCCTTTTATAATGGACAGGTATGACGTCATTAGCCAATAACGGGCGTTAAAAGTCACTCGTAATTTCGTGTTTTTAAAACATAAATTTATAAATGAAAACAACATTTTTGATCATTGTGTTTTATATCGTTGGAATTGTAAAAATATACTTTAAATATTTATAACATTTTTAAGGATATTCATGCTATTGGGAACAACCCTATTATGGAAAAAAGTGTCTATTAAACTCTATGAAAATAAAATGGAAGGAGAGCCCTAAATTTTTTTATTTTTTGTTTATTTTTATGTGGATAACTGAATATGGCAGCAAAAAAAGCATATCTATGCAATATTTTTATCGAATTATCGAGTTACCTAACCAGTAGCTCAATAACAGATGATTGTCGACGTGCTTAAAAACGTGCTAAGCATTTGACCGATCACAATGAACATACGTTCATATCACGGTCGCGTTGCCAAGCACCATAGATGAAAGGCATACTTTGACAAATGTTTCGTTTTATTGCTTTCTCAAATTGATCTAAAGAAAATAAATGGCACGATAAATTGTGCGCAAACAATTAAAACTCTATAAACCTAAATTTATTATACTTTACTTACAGTTTTGGCGTTTTTTCCATATTTAAAGCGGTAATTAATAATCCCGATCGATAACTTTTAACGGATGTTCCATTGTGATCGCGAAAACGTTAAACATCCATGGTGAGAAATCGTTATCACGTCGCTTATTAGCACGTCGATAGTCATCTGTGATTGAGCTACAGCTTCCTTTTTCTTAAAAAAAAAATAAACCCCATTTTGCGACCGTATTTTGTGTTTTCCCGTTCTTGGACCCATGAAATATAATATGTAACAGGATAAAACTAGAGACATTATAAATCACGATTTTTTTCTGTCCGCTTACAATTATTTTAATAAGTACTCATTGAACGTGATTCACACGAGAATATATTAGTTAGTTAACAATTTACTGTCCACGAAGTTACCTAATTAGTATTGTGGTGTTAATGAATTGTATTGTAGATATATATAGCCTTGTATGTTTTAATGGCTAACTGCAGAAATATCATTGGCGTTACTCACAATATTGTGATTTCAACTCTACGTAAACCTACCCTACAGGGCCTACAATATTATATGCCAAAGTTTGGAATCGTGAAGAAAAGACAACATTTTTTTATTGCTTTTATACATAACAAAACTCGATGTACAAGGTACAAGCGGGAAACCAGTGAATCTACGTCATATTTGCAGTCGATTTTGTAGAATAATTTGTTTTGATTTGACCCATAGTTTTTGAGAAAACTGTGTATAAAAACATGATTATAACATGCCGAATAAAGTTGTTTTTTTTTTTTTTCGATAAATTTTAGCAAATTGTTATCAAATATCATTTATTTAGTCAAATTAATAGTATACATAAATAAAATAAAATAAAAAACCGCATTTTGATAAGAATTTGTGCAATTTTACTTAATTAGAGCAACTATTAATGAAAGCTTTTATAAGAAAGAAAAAAAAATTCAGGCTCAGATTAAAAAGTCATATTATTACGCATTCGACTCCAAATATGATGTAGATTCACTAGTTTTCGGTTTGTACCTACGAGTAAAATTAAAACTAACATAATCAATCAGTATAATTATTTATAAGTTATTACACTTACCAAATTATGTCCTTTTCCGCTAGAAAATGCACTGATTTTAAAACAAAATTTCACCTTCACTACTCGCAAAATATTCATAAATAAGATTACGTCATTTTAAAACTCGTGCCGTCATAAACCAAAACACTTAAAATGCGCAACTGGCATTTTTTACCAAGTAGGTAAAATACTACATCTTAAACTGTTTACCCTTATCCGCACCCAATGGTACATACAACTATAAATTGATACACAAGTTCTGTGTAGATACATCATCACACGGAGGCAAGATGGGTATCACATATTTTTATACGTTTGTGAAAAATTACATTTAAATTAATATTTAATCAAAATGAACCCCGTCGAGAATCGAACCCACGAGCCCGACGCGCTCCGGTTATACTTGTGTAGCTTGTTAAAATATTTTGGTACTTTGAAAATATTTGGAACACTGTTTCAGATACTATTGATTATTATAATGCATGAGGCATCGTATTGATTGTGACAATACGAAATTGTATGAAAAAAATATTATTGCATTTTATTGAGAAATGTTGCCATCTCCTGCTGTGTTGCTGTGAACACAAATAATAATATGAGTCGGGTTGTTTCTAATATCCGCTATCTCCACATATATATTTTTTTTTAAATACATTATACAATTTTTTATGCCATATCTCTATTTAGAAGTATCAAATTTATAAAAATCGTGCGTAATTAAAAAGAGAAAAAATAGTTTCTTCGGAGAAACCGGAAATGGTCGGAAACATTGCTTGCAGATTTTTGTTGGTCGATTTTCCGGAAAACCCTAATAAAACATATGAAAAGGAAGAAAAATATTCAATGAAATGCTGTTTAAGTCATAATATTTTTTGACGTGATAACGTCTAATAAATCGATGAACGCTGGCTGCACACACGAAAAAGCATTACTCATTGCCACATTCCGCCTGAGCCGAGTGTGCAAGCGAGAGCCCGGAACAAGCGATAGAGAGGCACGATCGGCCTAAGCGTTCGGTTTGTGACGCATATATCTCTCTTCCACTCTATCGGCCGATGCGTCCGAGTAGAAGGGAGACAGCAGCAACACACAAGAAGAAAAAACCAAAACAATGTTAATTTATGGAAAAAAAAAAAATTCAATTAACTCCTGCTTTGTATTATACAAAATAATGATAATTCAGTAATAATAATTCAATTCAATTCATAAAAGTATGCTATTTTTCATCAATGTTTTCTTATGACGTTATCACGTAAAATTATCGTCCGTAAACCGACTTTACAGACAACCAAAAGTTTTTTTATAATATTTATGTTTGTAAACGAATTTGTCTACTATTTTCGCAGTGATTAAATTTATGATGCTTTATTTTTTATTGATTCATGTCTACTCTATGGAAAAGAAACTTCAGGATTGAGAAGAATCGCCTTTGATTTTGTGATCTCACCGAAAATCGGATCAGGTGCAGGGGTCCCACGCTGGGCTGAAAGTCGCATGCGACACTTCGAAATCGCGAATGGATTTTTACCGGAGATCCCAGGAAATCGTTGTGTTGTAAGAGAACAAATTGTAACAATAATAATTCATTGTAATCGGTGGAAGTTCATTGCATTCACGAGCAGTGGAAGTAGAAAAAAGAAGAGGAATAACATTTTTTACATACGATATCTCAACAGTGATGAAGATGCTTTTTCAAAGCTCAGGAATGTGGATATTCAAGCATTTACAGGGCTTATGATCTACCATTGGCTGGGTTAAGTGGCCAATTGACGAATTACGACATTCCCATTCTAATTTTTGAATTTATTATAATATCTGCTACGTGTTTGGAAACGATTTCTATGCATTGATGGTGAGTATTTTTTAGCAAATTCCTTTTTATTGTATTTAAGATACCATCGGAAGTATTGCAATTACTAGAAAATGGCTGCAGATATCTCTGAAATTTATATTTATCTAACGTATTTTTAAGTAAAAATGTTGAGGAATAAAATTGTTTGTGGAGATAGAAGGCGTTGAAAGCAAACAACTCGACAACGCATCTATTATGTTTTGAAGGTGGGAAGTATGTAGTATAATAATATAACTATACATACACATGAATACAAATTGAGCAATAGTGTTTCCTCTGTATGTTTTTAGTGTTCTTACATAGATCAGCTCGCCGCACATTTACCATTATTTAATTTAGTTTAATGCATATTCCAATTAAAATAACACGCTCACAAGAATTTACTTGTAATATAAAATTGTGGTCGTATACAATGCGCTGTGCAAAATTGATTCTGCGTTGTCCATTAAAATAGTGTTTCATCTTATTCTGAAGTGTACTCATAATTCAAATGTGGGTTTTAAATGGTTGCTTAGTGAGTTTAATGCCTTCAAGATGGAATTTTATAAGATAATAATTGTCTACACTCTGCATTCGCTTATTGCCATATGTTCCGTGGGAAATTCAAGTCCCGATGATTGTAAGAAATATTGAATTTAAATACCTACTACATAATAATGTATTATTTGTTGCAATTTTTAATGCATCGAGATGATTTCTGGTTTGGCGGTTCCAAATACATTAATATTTTACTAGCTATTTATTCATTTATCTGAAATTTTAACGCCATTTTCGTGATCAATCACTTCAACGGCTATAAAAATAATACCTATTCTTTTAACCATGCATATTATGATTGTCTAGAATTCTACTTTTTTGTGATTGTTTCTGGAAAATCAACACAAACATTTTTGATAACATTATTTATTTTGTTTTTAAAGAATCACCTTTTCTTAGTAGGGTAGGTTAGTACTTTTTTTTTATCAACTATTATTTTTTCCACTAGACTCTTTTTTTTTTTTTAAATAATGTCATATGTCACTTTCGTTTTCGTGATTTCATCTAAATTTTTTCAGAATTCATCTAAACTTTTCTGCATTATTGAATGCATTTTTTGCATAATAGGTATTATGAAAAATTATGAAAAAACATGTCTTTATAGGAAAGACCTATCTAACAACATTTTGAGTGTGCCCAAATTCTTGTAGACAAATTAATACTGTCAGAAATTTCACTAACAATGATAAAGGATTTCTGCCAAAATGCTAAGCATTTTTCTTGATACGAATATACTATATTATGGTACTCGTAACTCGTATGCGAAACGACGATTCATATACCTACTATACATGTGTACCTACATGTTCCGAAAATGGACAGATATGGTCAGCAGGTGATAATGTGGAATTGGGAAAGTTGTAATACGTAAATACATCAAGTGGCCACTTAACACAACAAATGACATGTCATAATCCCTGTAAATATCCAGATATCCATCCTTTCTAGAGCTTCTATCTCTGTTCACTATATCAAATATCACAATGAAGATGTAACTAAAGGTATATTAAATAACAGTGCAGTTTTTATAGATGCCTTTTTCCGTGGGTTTTTATTTTTATTTATAACTAACTAACTAACCATCACGCCATTAGGCAGAGAGGATAGAACGCCACACCACTCTGTCCTGGCACACTTCTCTTGCTTCCTCCACATTCATACATGTTCTCATGCACGCACGTCGATTATTTCGACTTCTCACATGCCCACTTTCAAGCACTTGTTTTTCTTGATCATGTCATGTCTTTCTCGGCCTTCCTCGACTTCTACATCCAGGCACAGTCGCGTCATATATATATTTTTAGCCGTTCTTTCATCATCCATTCGCTCTACATGACCGAACCATCGTAAAAGACCTTTCTTAATTTTGTCGATAATGCTTATCACAGCCTTGCATTCTGCTCTAATTTCAACATTAGTGCAACTATCATATGTAGTTAATATGTCAAATATGTTCATTTTTAGTGGACAACTTCATAAACCCAGATGATTTTGATGTTTTGAACGAAGTTTTTTCTACAACAATAAAGACTATAGATGTTTCTTCAACTACAACAGTGAAACCTTTCTTTATGAATGTAACGAAAGCCTTGCCAGCCGAAACGCCTTCGCCGGATGACAGTAGATACCAAGGGTAGCTGTGTCCATTGCCTCACATCTGTGTTCCTTACAAAGTCAAACCACCGCACACCTAAAATTCTTCAAAGACACCTATTCCCAAATCTCAGAAGTCTGCTATCTTGGGCCCGATGCATATGTCGATCGTTAACCATGTGACATTTTTAGAATGGTAGAAACTTTAAATATAATATATATCGCACAACGAATACCATACTGTACTAAGTCCTAATTATTTGTTCTAAAATAAATTGAGAATACTATGTGGCTGCTCACACACCGATCTCTTTCCTATATCTAGATTTTATAGCTTAAAAATCCAGTTTTGATAAAATCAAATTTTTGCAGTTTCATAAAAGTTGACTTTTTTATTATTGATTGCGTCCTTTGAATTTTCCAAATAAAAGACTTGATAAGCTCGCTAACAAATAGTTCTTACTCTCTGGCAACTTTATGTTAACTTCTACTATTTTCTTTTTTTAGTTGACTGAATCAGCCGACTGCTTTGGCCTTGGAGCCATTACTTCCAAACTCCGATGGTTCTTCAACTTGAGGCCGCAAAACTCGAACGAAATCCAAGTGGAATTCTTCATTCAGAACAGACAGCACAAGTCCAGAGTTCAGGTCATGCTAGACGAACAGTTTGGACTGGAGTGGACTTATTTCGACCCAAACAAAAAGACTATCGTTATAGTCCACGGATTTCTGAGAAGACCCACTGTCTTGAAATATGTCGACATCGGAGGGGATGCTATTAGGTGGCAAGAATGCTCTACCCACCGGTATAACCTTTGGCAGGTTGGTTCTGCATCCTGGTAGGTAAAACAAAGAAGATTGTAATCAGATACGAACGGACCTACATCCATTATGTATTTAACCACCTCAACAGGCTAGAAGACCCAATAACGGGAAGAACAACATTACAAACACCCAGGCTTCAGAAAAAATATTCTGATATCCGTGATCTCACAAGAAATCGAACCCTGAACCTCCGAATCGTGAGTCCAGTGTTTTACCCAGTATGCTATTCGGAGGCCGCCAAGTTATTATAATATATATCTTTCTATGAACTTCTTTTTCGCCGTCGTGCTGCTCAATGCTAAACTTCGTGGTCCACCGATTTCCCAGGAATATACTCCACCAACGCCACCATTCCTCCCGCTTCTGGGTCATATTGATTGAAACATTTAGAGAAGACCCATTAGCTCATTTACTGACGACGTACTCTCGCTCGCTTTCCCTCGACACAGCCCAAGATCGCTGGCTTTTCCAGACTCCCAGTGTGTCCGAAATAGGATAAGATTTTCATGACAGGTCATAAATAAGACCTGTAAAACGCTAGTTATCCATATTGCCTTGCGAACTTCACTGTTGAGATAATAATGAATTGTTTCAGGATGATGTGAATGTAATAACTGTTGATTGGAGTCGAGGTGGTAGCACATGGAAGTACTGGAGAGCGGTAGTCAACACCAGGACTGTAGGCTCAGACCTCGCTAGGTAATCGTCATATTATATTTTACGCTTCGTTTATAAATAAATACATTTAGAACGCTGTTCACAACATACGTTCGCCCCCATTTTGAATACTGCACTACTATTTGGTCCCCTATGTACAAATTTAATATTGATAGAATTTGAAAACGATCAAAAAAAATTATTTAAAAAAGTTGAATATAAATTTCATTTCCGTATCCCTAATTATTTAGACTCACTAAAGTTTTATAACCTTGAATCCCTTGCACTAAGAAGACATATCAATGATCAGAGTTTGTTTTATAAAATTGAAAGTAACAAATTTTACTCACCAGAATGAATAATCTACTCTCTTTCCGTGTCCCTTCCAGACCAACTAGACTGGCTAAACTTTTTCATATACCTAAAGTTAAAACAAATCACCGAAAAAATTCAACGATTCCTCGAATTTGTAGGGCGTTTGATGATAAATTTAATAGCTTAGATATATGTTTAACACCCCATATAGCAAATACATAAAGGAACTCAAAAACTTGCAGACTTAGGATAACAAATGTTTATTTACATTATAAGTAGATTCTTATAACTGTTTAAAATTACTTGCGGATGCATTTAATTGGATGGCAGGCATGTTATTGTTAATGATTAGTTTTAATTATATTATGTTTTACCTGTAAATCTGTTTGTATCCCGAATAAAATTAAAATTAAATAAGCTTGCAGCCCAAAATTCTCTGTGAAAACAGAAAATTAAAACAAAAAATCCCCCTTGATTTTCCCCCTGGAAATTAGAACTAGGGTAATGATTTTTTTTAATTCGTCTTAAATGCTGACCTTGGCACAGCAATCACAACCTTAATTTCAGCAGTTGTTACGCTATATGACGTGTAATTGGGTAAAATCTATTTGAAATATACCGATTACCATGATTTATGCGTCACAACTGCGATACATATCTATGAAGTTAAACTGTAATCGTCGTATTATTTTTACTATTTTTTCGGTTTCTCTAACTAAATTATTATTTTATTTTTATAACTAATTAAGTCATCTCTGCGACAGTTTTTTCTACCCAACAGATTCGCTTTTTTTAATAGTTTTTAATTTGTAATTAAAATGAATAACTGCAAAGTGAGCGCTTCTAACATACTCAATTTTAAAGTATATATTTTTTTATAAATACTATGGAACTCATAATGTTTTAATATTAAACATTGACTTACAATTATTATTTATAGATTTATGAAACAAATTATGAATACAACTGGTGCGAAGATAAGCAGCTTCCATTTTATTGGACATAGTCTCGGCGCACATATTTGTTCCTTTGCTTCCAATGTCCTCGGTGGGGTTGGAAGGATAACAGGTATAATAATTATTCATAATAAAATATAATTTATTTCTAACTTTTTAAAAAAAAAGGAAATATAAATACAATATTATGATATGCACATAGGTATTTCAATTTGTGCTTTTAATATTATGTTTAACTATTTAAATGTATGCAATTTTTTATTTATTAGTTATTTGTTCGGCTCGTGGCATAGTGGTAGCGCATTTGGCGACTGTGCAAGAGGTCGCAAGTTCGATTCCCGTAGGGGGTCAACATGAAATATTAACATTTCATGTATGATGAAAAATGATCAATATTCACTGCACTTAGTGTACCGATGCAGTGCCCTATGCACCATTGGGTATGGATAAGGGAAAGTAGAAGTAGTAGTTAAGTATTAATTAATTTATTGTGCAATGTGCCAAACAGTAAATTCTCATTGTGTAAACATTCATTTTTTTATACACATCAGTTTTCTTTTATAAAAGACTCTTCAGCTGTTTATTGTGATACTCGTTTCAATGAATATAAGAATGTATTTTTTCTTTAGGTTTGGACCCAGCTCAGCCGTGCTTCATAACAACAGATCTCCGAATGTTACTAGATAAGTCAGACGCAGACTTTGTAGATGTTATTCACACTAATGGGCGGACTTTATCCAAAATTGGTCTCGGAGTTCCCAACACTTGTGGTGAGATAGAAATTAATGCTATTTTCAACATTTTTTTATTTATTTTTGGGTAAATTATTGAGATATTTAATCCGACTTCAAAATTTTTTAATATTCGCGTCTACACGAAAGCATTTTTAAAATTCAATTCCGGGTAGCAGTGGATATCCTCATTACCAAGTATGTATACCAAGTATGTATACCAAGTATGTATACATATGATATACCACGAATTTTATTTAATATAATTATTTTTTAAAATGTTTAATTAGATTTAACTTATAAGACAATACGGAACCAACACCCAATACATCGCATACATCATTTCCAAGTATGAATGCGGTTGATGGGCGAATGCATTAGGTTCTCACACTGTCAGATGCAAAAAGTGCATTATATCTAGTTGGTACCCGGAAGTTAATCAGTTGGATCAATTCGGGCAGTTCAAAATTGAATGGATAATTTTATGTAGAAAGACCAAATCAAACACCACTCTTCGGTCCGCTAACCTGATATGTATAATATTTTAGAATATCATGTGTAACCTCTGACCAAGAATCTAGGCAGGTTAAAATTATTAAAATTATTATTATTAAAGTTATTCTATTAAAATTTTATTGAATTGTAATCTTTTTTTAAAAATACTTTTCTCAAGTAATATTTATTTTTTGTCGAGGCAGTCCAAGCAAGACTGCCATGATCAAGTACGAAAAGTACCTACTTGAAAGTGTTCATGTCAAAAGTGGGAAGTATGGAATAGTCGGCAATCAAGCGAAAATAAGTTGCAGTTGCAAGTGTCGATGTGCTTTTTTCAGGAAGAATGTGCACATGGCAAAAATTGATGTACGTTTATCTCCTTCGATATGCCCTCGCTTCGATCCGTTAACTTTTTTCAACAACTGCGCATTCGATTTTGTACTGAATTCGTATGCGCAGAAGTGTCTAAAACTGTAAAGCCGCTATATATGGGAAGTTTACTACACATTTTCTGTGCAGTACTGAAAACCGGTCCCGTATAAAGCTAAAACTGCATGAAAACTGTGTGCTAGTGTCAGATTTAAGATGACATGACAGTCCAGGGGTGGGGGGGGGGTGGGGGGTGGTGTGGGTTATGTAGAATTTGAAGGAGTATACATAGGTTTATTGTAGCTTTTAAATACGGAAAAAAGAACAGATAACATATTTGACATTATTAGTATATATACAATTTGTCCTGAGAGCAAACATACATAATAACTTACAAATCGCGTTTCAAAAATACACACATATTTAGCGTGTCTTTTGACAGAAGTTTTGACATACTGGCACAAGTTTTCTGAACAAAAACTGTGTATTTTCTGACAAAAACTGTCCCCATATAAAGCGGGCATTATGCCCCGCTGAGACTGTATCATGGTGCTATCCTTCTCGTACCAACGTTTTGAAGAAATGGCGGTGATGACAATATTTCGCGATGTTTCGATTAAAACAAATGTCAATCCGGAAAGTGACGGGAAAAGAAACTCGCGGATTTTCTCTTTTCACGGCACTCCAGAAATGCACACAGAATTGCACTTGGTGGTTTTCACTTGGTTAACGATTTTAATAACGATCACGGGTCGGCTGTTAACGTTCGTGGGGGTTCGATTTGTGATATTTTTTTTTTTTATTGTTGCTCAGAGGTTGTTGACTCGACTGTCCTGTCAGTTTCTAACTAGTTATTTGATTTGCCATTCAGGTTACCAAGAGTTTCTACCCCAACAGGAGGTATGAAGCAGCCAGGATGTCACACAGGAAATCATCTTTCTTTAACAGATTTTTACTGTAAGCAAGAGTCAGTGAGTTTAAATCAAAAAATTTTTACTATATATTTATAAAATGACATAAATAGAATGAAAACGCGGTCGGAATATGCCCCATACCAACATAATTTCCATTGATGATTATACTTGGGATTTAGAACTAGAAATGAATTTTTCGTGCATAATTTAGATAACATTATTTATCAAAAGTCGGCTATGGCCTTTTTGATAAATTATTACTAAAAACGATTGCACAAGAATCGGTAAAATTCGTGATTTTTTTATACTATTGAAATAATACTTTTTTAATTTAATTTACTAGTTGTGTTTGTATCTTTTTATTGAAGAATACTTTACGTTCGAACTTTTATACATGTATTTCATTCCCTAAATTGATTTTATCTAGAACACTTACGACAATTCCCACCATTGACGGGCTTACCAAGCTATTCACACCGAAAGTTTAAACATCAATTGTTGATCGGACATAAAATGTGAATTTTAAATAGGACAACGTAAAATATGCTGTTTAGCATTCCTATTATATACTTTACATCGTAAAATACTGAATTTAGATACGAACTCACAGACGCATAACGACTTGAAATGTATCAGTCATAGTCATTGTAGTTATTAATACACCTATGCGGTTTTGCAGAGTTTCATTTTTAACAAATAGTATGACACAGATCCGCACCTTTTATTCTTACAAAATAACAACTTGTGACGGTCGACTTAACAGAGCCCTTCGACAGTTAGGGAGCATACAACCCACATACCTCAAAAATTTCTGGGCTAGATAGAAGCATTACAAGTAAATTATAAAAAAAACTAAACCTTAATTGCAGTCTGTATAGTTTTTTTATTGGAACGTAATGAATGTATTCTACCTATGCATTTTAACTATTCTACCTACTATTTATTCGACCTATTTGATTAGCGAAGCATATATTTTGAATTGTGATTAATGATTCATTCTACCTTTAGTTTTTATTCTTTATTTGACCTTCTATTGAAGCATGAGTTATTTTGAAGATTAAATTATTTTTTATGTGATTAATGATGTATTTAAGAGATATATTTTGAAAACACAAACCGAATTCTATTTATCGACCTTCGTGCTTAGCATATTTTGTTATTGCGATTAATATTGTATACTAGCTCATGCTTGAACTAAACAAGTGATGGCATCTAACTGTTAACATGTGTGCAGTCGGCAAAAACTTTATTATTTATTATTATATTAAACGTCAAAATTTTTATGATGAGCAATCATGAATTTGAAATCCATCTAAGTATGACATCATTATTTCTTGTTGACTCAATGTATCGAAAGTTTGACATTTGGAAAGTTAATTCACATAATATTGTTACAACTTAAATCAACTTAAGTACTGTATCAAACTTGATAAAAAAACATTTAATGTGGATCATTACATCGTATTTAATATTTTTGTAAATTTTACCCGTACGGTTTTTACACGGTTTCACGACACAGGGAGTTGGAGGTTTTGGCGGAGTTGAAGTGTCATTCATTTTTTGGGTTCATCTCATATCTAAGTGTATTAATAAATCAATGGTCATAGTTAATCTAGTTACCTAACAACACCAGTTTCCTTGACATACCAAGTGCAAGTGAACTTCCAGCACAACATTGTCATGTTACATAAAGGCAAGTTTGAAAAAACCGAAACTATAACCTAACAAGCGATATGCGCCAGTTCCATTGTAATCAGATTAGAAATAACTATCAATCTATCTTAATTTCTAATACAGACATAAGTTAACACTAGACAAGCTATTTCAAAGATAACTGTAAAAATTGTATGTTCCATTTGTATTTCGTGGCAGTGAAAACCTTAAGAGAAAGACAACTATATCTTTTCAGCGTTTCTTCACTTCTGCCTACGAATTGTAAGCGCATTCGCAGTAGTTCCAAAAAATTACCTTCATCCGACGAAAATAAAACACATTTGTAACGCTATCAGCGCCAGCTGCGGTGCGATTCTCTTGTTAAGACACTTCGTACAACTACAGTACAAAATCGTAATGCAGTAGTTAATTAACGGAAAAACGTTAAGCAGAATCGAAAAGTCAAACCCGTCCCGCATACTCATTATGGTAGCTCAATGTATTAAATGCGCCTAATCCACTACAGCTACTAGACGAAGTAATAAACCGTTTTCTCCATCTGTCCGAGTATTGTATTTTCTGTGGTATTCAGAAATCATTACTAGTATAGATGCGCTATGCACAGACCACATTGGCAGAAATGGGGAACCGACGGATAAATTTGGGCACGGGTTCTTTTATGTTAGTCATACTGGAGAAACCATAACAGTGTAAAATCTATTTGAGTTTATTTATTATATTTCCACCCAATCCATTTTACAGTACAAAGATTACCAAATAGGATAACAAAAGCTGTAAAGTGACAGAACATTATAAATTGGAGTAGCTGGCAAACTGTCCCGTACAAAGCTTTTATGGAATATATGAACGGTCGGCGTGACGTTGGTATTATGAACAGCATTTTTTTTAATGTAAATCTCAAGTAGATATTAATACTGAATGCTTTAAAAATAAAGTACTAGTATGATATTTACTAATTTATATGTCATATTTACATTTCGTTTTAGTGTAATTGATACGATAATAACTACGATGCGACATTGACAGTAATATACATAATTTATTATGTTATTTTACATACTGTATGTACAGTTTTCTGAGGATAACCAACGTGACCACGTGCTCGTCCCGTGAATAGGTGTGCACCATACACTTAAACAAGTGCTTTAATAAACCGTCCTTTATTTACAAGTTATTTTCAAATTATGGGTTTAATACCATAGTAACCTAATGGTTGTCTAGGGGTTAATGTCAGTAATCATCTCATATGAAACTATTTCAAACCGAATCACAGAAGTAGTACAAATAACATTAGTACCATACACTCATACCAAATTAGACTATAAACAACTGTTTTAACAAGTTTTTATTTAATAATTTAAGAAAAATTTGATAATAACGATCTTGAAGTGAGTTTCATTTTAACGTTTCCAGTGAATTAAACCAAATAATGCAAGAGGAATCCCTCAACTTGGTCGTATGACGACGACGCTGCAGGACAATAGTAATTTATCGATCAAGTGAACTGTTATCAAATAATAAAACAATGCGTTCTTAATAAATATCAATCCCAACGTGTATATAATTTACGACACAACTCTAAATTATGTAACCTAATAACAAACTGAATTTTCCTTGCAAAGAAAATCAGATCCCATTTATTTAATAAAAAAATGCAACATGAACTAATAATGTAAACAACCACATTTTATGAGATCAACTCATAAAAGCATATCTGTCGGTAATACTAGAAGCTTTTAATGAGAAGAGCCTAATACTAATTAAAATACATTTTATACATCCACCTCAAATTTGCGGTAAATCACCAAAACGTCGGTTGTAGAAATTACTTACAGTAAACAAAGTGTATGTACTTAATGTGTTAAAAGTTTGCAATCATTCAAGAATAACTCTTTGCGTTAATAAGTTAAATATAATTGCGCAAAAAACTGATAAACGTGAATATTTTCTACATATCTTATAGCAGTGTCCGTCGCAAAAAACTATGTTCGCAACTCCCCTCATATGTCCATGTAAATGCAATAATCTTCTAATCCACTTATCCGTGATGCCGTAATGTGCGGCATATTAACTGAATGATTTAATTGTAACACCATCTATAATGGGGAAAGGATAAAGTTACTAGTCACAACGTGCAAAGCGGACATTGTACCAAATGACCTAATTTATCTGTCACTATGTCACTAGGAAATCAAAGTTACCATTCCAGCAAAACAGGAGGGGATAAAATGATATCTAACATACACGTATGAATTAACGAGGGATAGATACAGGAACTGATCTTGGGCATTTAATGGCCGGTCGACATAAGTTACAACGGATGTTCGATGCTAGTAATTGTATAGCAGAAGTATTGTGTTCAAATGTCACACGAATACCAGTAAGTTTTACCTTGTTTAATACGTTTTAATCCTTGAATTCATTTGAATTCCAGTTATATTACTATCAAAAATTACTCTTTGAATATTAAAAAGTAATTGTGTAATTTATGAATTACTTTTCAGATATAATCTGAAGAAAATCTCCCTAATAAAATATGTGCTCAGTGTTGTGGACAGTTTGAAAGATGCTGCACAAATTTTATACTTAAAACGCAGCAAACTGATAAATTATTTCGCAATGTTTGTAGCATAAATAATGCTGAAAAACCTAAATCAAATGAACCAAATATTGTGAATTGTTTTGGTAACACAGCTGATAAAACAGCTAATGATAATGAGATTCAAAATTTAAGTAATAGTTCCTTTCATGAATCAATGGATAATTCCAACCATTCTTGTGAAAATAGAAATGTCAATCAAAATAGTTTCCCGTAAATTTCTGAACCAAATCCTCTGGTTAACAATGTTTCTAAAAAGGAAAATACCCTTTCAAAAAATGGGAATGTTCCATAACTACAAGAGTCAGAAATCAAACTTGGACATGCTTAAAAATATTATAATATTGTAATAATAGGTAGATTAAAATAATTCAATCATCCACCAAGTAATGTCAATAAAAAATATAAATCAAATAATTTTATTTTATTTATTTATAGGAAAAACAACAGTATCGATACATGAACGTAGTATACAAAAAAAAAAGCATGATTACCAATTATAGTTTTTCACATGTATACAATTCAAAGTAGATAGAAAAAAAAATATATAAGAAATAAAAATAAAGAGTTATGAGGGAAGGATAGGATGATAGGGATAGGTAAAGGAAAAGGAGATGACTGGGAATAGGATTAGGATTACCTTTTACAGTCTATAAGATTTCAAATAATTTTAATTTGAAATTGGGTAGTCTGATGTTAAAAATGTCAAGACAACTACAGTATTCATTGAATTTCGCACAACTACGATTTATAAAAGAATTTTTTAAATAATTATTTGATGGTGCTAAATTATAAAAAAGATGACATTGTCTAGTGAGTCTAATTGGACAATGAAGAGGTATCTGCTCTAGAAAGAAGTAATGAAGTCTCTATTTCTATTTTGATCATATTTTATAGTCCTTAAAGAAACAACACTGAGAAGTAAAAATAAAGGTTTAGGATCTATAAAACTACAATCTTTTTATAAAGAATTAAAAGTAATCCTTTAAATTTTTGTGAACTTATCAACCTTTGCAATCGAAAAGTATTACGCGGGAAGTTAATAAAATTTTTACTAATAGATTTGATACGAAATTTTGCTGGCAAGGTATGCATTATCATCTATCTATGAAATAGCAAAAACATGCATTGAATCTTACCTTAGTATTTAAATAGACTCAATTTGAAATTTGATAGACGGGTTATCCTTGCTTATTTCCGTGTGGTTTGAAACAGAATATTCTGGAGACGTGGTGCCGACTGCTGAGCACATAAAGGTGGAGCCGCTGAGTAAGGACGCAGCCCTCATGTACCACCAGCAAACGGAGTTGGAGGAACCTTGTGGACTCCTCAACGGGTACCATGAAGAACACTACTTTGAGAATGAGGTTAAACCAACACAGGTATAGAGAGTAGTCAATTCCAATAATGTTTATTTTACATAGATATGCTATTTTCTTCCAAACGGAAAAACAAAGAACTTTGTCATGCCCTAGTCCTAGGAAGATTGAATCAATTGACTCAATCTCAACTTGTTAAAGGAAAACAGAATGATTAAAATGTATTAGATAGTGAAAGATAGATACATTTGTATTTTGCAGTGAAAAAAGACAACTATGTATATTACAGTTTATTTATTTATTTTTTTTATTGTTTTTACGCCCTTTTAGACATTTTTAAATGATTACACAGTAGGTAGCTATTCATTTCCACCAGAGATGGCATCCAGACACTGTTCCCTAAAATGCACTAGATTTGTGTTGAAAACATCAATATTGTTAGTGTACTTATTAGCCAGTGCGTGCATTCTACGTATCGGTGAGTTAGCACTGTAATTGGTCGATGATTGGCTACAGTAAAATAGTGCATTACTACAGGTAACTCGACCAGGCATTCGTATACTAATGTATTTTTTTCTAGTTGTCTTTTTTTTTTCACTGCAATATACAAATGGAACGTAAGATTTTGACAGCTCTCTTTGAAATAGCTTGTCTAGTGTTAACTTAACAGGTTTATGGTCAATTTTTGATATTTTGAACTCCGAGATCTCCTTGAATATAATATCTGCCTGAAATATAACGAAATATCTGTACCAGAGAACCGAATGCCTCATCTTTAAGAGCATGCACTGACCATGACCCGCGGCCGCCTCTCCTTACAATCGTAGTCTTTGATTTTCTCCATGCAATTTAGAATATTGACCAGAAGCGTGTTTGTATTGTCTTATGTTTTTATCATTTATGTATCTCCTTTAATATGTGATATATTTTAAAATGTGAAAAAATCGTTGCTCTAGTGGTAAATTCCAGGGAGAAAACCGAGGACTACGATATGATTGTATGGAAAAACGGCCACGGTCACGTGGTAGCGCAATGTGCATTATTTCGTGGGCATGCACCATTGGTGGTACATGTTAAATTAATGTTAGAATGGGCTGCATTTTAATATGGCACAGATGAAGTCATTTTATTTTATGCACATCGCCCATAGAACTAAACAAACATTCATTGAATTTTACAGAAAATTAAGATTATAATTGTTTTAAGAAATTGAATTTTAGATAGGCAAGTATTAGTTGTCCTTGACTTATAGTCTCATTTTTTGAACGTTTGGTGATATGCAATCCTATTTGATACTATTTTACTTGTCAACAAACTGCTTTTTAAATGAAAATTCACATAATATGTACAACCGGCTGGCAGACTAATGCAGTATTGACGCCCCCAATTTGAATGTGTTAAAATCACCAGCATTGTATTGTATGTTTTACCATTTGCAGGAAGAGCTTTCGAAATACGCTGAAGAATATACAAAAACTCCCCTCCCACCCAAACCAAGGAAACGGTTTGGCTGTCAGTTCTGTGGCCGGACGTTTCTGAAAAAAAAGACCAAAATCAGACATGAGGGAAAACACAATACTCCTCGCATAGAAAAATGTCTCTTGTGTAATAAAGCTTTCAACTCTGAGGAAAAATTAAAAGTAAGCCCTAATCTGTGTAATTTCCTCTGTATGTAAGTTGTATATTTCATTTGTGATACCTCGGACTGGCGCTGAAGCGTAAAACTGATCATCTTGCCTTCATGTAACAAATTATCAAGATTCACTGCCTAAAAATAAAATAAGTCTTACTGTTTTCTGTCATTTCAGAATCACGTGATCGTGTATCACTCGTACGGTGATCCATTAGAGTGTCAAGTGTGTAAGAAAGTATTCGAAGATTTAAAAAAACTCAAAAAACATATGGACTCTCATTTGCCTGATAGTAATGACTTCAAATGCAAGAAATGTCCGGAAGGTAATATTTTATTTATTGTATATCTACATATAATCAATAACCTTGCAAAATCAGAAAATTAATTCTATCTGTTGCTTATAAATTTACTAGAGAAGTTAGCTGTTCTCTGTTTAACTCAAAAACTACATTTTCTTGGACATATTAAGCTAATAATTCATTTGTATTTATTTTTATTCATTTCTATCACATGAAGTTTTGTGGTTATACTTAGTTATAGCTCTGACCAATGCATATTTAAAAATTAATCTTCGCTTACATCATATCAGCATTTATCAATTTTAAAAAAGGACTTATATCATGAATGCAAAATTATAAGGCGTTTTTCCTCGATTGCATATTTCTAAATAAATATCACACTTTATTCTGTACTAAACACAAAGCGGGTGTCTGAATTTTTTTATTGGATATCTCAAATATAAATTGTTGTATTACATAATTGGGTTGTTCCCGATAGCATGAATATCCCTGAAAACGTTATAAATATTTAAAGTATATTTTTACAATTCCAACGATATAAAACACAATGCAAAAATGTGTTTTCATTTATAAATTTATGTTTTAAAATCACGAAAATACGAGTGACTTTTAACGCCCGTTATTGGTTAATGACGTTACCCGTTTATAAAAGGCGGGAAATTCATTACGAATCAGCGCCCATATTGATGTGACGTCACACCGCATGCGCGCCAAATGGAGGATTTTGCGAGCGAATTGAAAAAGCGCTATTTGCTAGAAAATTCATATGACATCGTAAAAATTTTTAAAAAATTCCTTTGATATTGTTATTTTTTAATCAATATTTTGAAATAAAAAATAGAAAACCCAATTCTTTTTTGAATACCCTTTAAAAATATAATTTTTAATAATTAAATGGTTTAGAAATAGAACACCATTATTGGTTTATTGCCTTCAACATAAGAAAATGAATCATAAATAAACATATCAAAAATACCTACCAATGAGAACTTCCTTTCAGGAGTGTGTGAATATTTTTGTAAATGTTTTTATATTTCGATAAGTGTGTAAATAAAGGTTTGTAAAATTTGAAAATCAGACAGCGAAGAATTGACACATAGTAAAGTTAAAAGGTTAATTTGTTTCAGCTGTTTTTACTTCCGAACGCCAATACAAGAAGCACCTGTGGTTCCATAAGCACTGTGCACGGCAGTCTAAAGTCATGGGAGAGTTCTGCAGCATTTGCAACAGGCGGTTCATTAACAAGGCCCATTATTTCCCACATCAGACATTCCCACAAGAATATCAAAATCAAAAGCTGAGAAGGAAGACATTCATGAAAAAGTAGACATTCATGAAAAAGTAGACATTCATGAAAAAGTAGACGTAAATGGTGGAATCATGGAAAATGAAGTCATTTCTTCCGGAGATATTCCTCTGGGAATAAAACGTGTAAAGATACCCAGTAAAAAACATTTAGATTTCATTACTGATGCGGGTTCTCTAAAAAACAATGGGTACGTTATACTTTTAGTATATTTTTGTTTTTTTTTTTTCTTCGGAAATAGCATTTTTACGATTTTAGAACAGCTTCTTTAAAAGCATTTTGTGATTAACATTGTAATAATTTTGCAATAAAATAACAAATGTAACAAATATAGAAACTTTATTTTAAAATGTGTACATGTCTTATGTCAAAGTTGTTTAAACATTTATTATTCTTTTCAGATTGTTCAATAAGATGAGAATAATAAAACAGAGTTTGTTGGATTCTGAAAAGATTGTAGAGCGAAAATTCGAATGTACATCTTGCAACTTCAGTTTCAAGCGGAGAGATCATCTCAAGAGACATATGACCACCAGACAGCATCACTTGCTAGCATCACCATACCCCAAGCGCCCTGTCAAGTGACAGGTGAACCTGACAGTGCTCAGAAGTCATAACATTGTACAAATATCTACTTTTTGCGATTAGTCAAATCATGATGTATAATAAAAATATTTATGTTTTAAAAAAATGTGTTTTTATTTATGTATACCCCTATTATGTGTAACATCCTTTTTCAAGTTGTCGAAAACCCCTATCAGGCCGCCAAGTCATCGAAGGGGTCCTGGTACCTGGGAGCATTACATAAAAGAAAACGGCAGCTTTTAGAAAGTGCTCCTAAGTGTCTCAGATGAGACAAAAATAGAAAAATCACAGTTACAATGTACATGCATTAAGGCCTGGAGAAAACGACTATTTTTTCAAGTAAATTTAATGAATGGGTGATTTTTCTATAAAAAGTTTAAATTTTAAATCATCGCTTCATTCGTCGATTAATGTAAAAATCAATATATGTCTGAAGAGAATTACTATGTTTGCCTCCCGAGAGCCTTGACCATGCTTGTCTATTTTACAAGGCATCAGGTTCTCGGCATCCTGGATGTTGACTATTCATTAAGTGCTTCGGGACGTTGACCTGACCTGGGAGGATTCACAAAAACTGACGGTCGATCACCTGGTTTGGAGGCTGTTTGAGGAATCCATGTACTCCACATAGAATAATGGAATGAAAGTTGGCCATCTACCAACATAAAGTAAAAGCTGTCACAAGCACCGTATGCTTTTTGCCGTATCCCCTCACAGGTTTTTTTTAACACCCTTGGTACCTACTTCCACATAATATATCATAAATTTATTGTTAGCAAGGAGGTTGTACTATAATAATGATTGATTTAAAGTACCTACTTAAATTTTGGTTGAAGACTTTAAGGTTGGTACAACTTAAGACTTTGTCCATAAACAGCATCTTGAAATTTTGACAAGGCATAACAAATCTATATTATAGTATTTTGACAGCTGTCACAGACGCGCAACGACTCACGTGTATTTTTGAGGTTATATCTTCTTTGTACATTGTAAAAACATTTAAACTATCTTGAAATAACTTTAAAATGGATGAAAACGATACCACTAATATTGGTTTAGTATCTTGTGTACGTTTTGTGCGGCGTAATGTAGCTAAAGCCGTACCAGAGAAGGTATGAGCATTTTAAAATAATAATATTCTTCATATCTATCAAATTTCCATGTTTTTACATTTATATTCCCTATCGTAATTGTAGGTTCAACTAACAGAGGAAGAATTGCAATCAATAATCACACAAACTGCTGAAGAATTAAGGTATATTTACAATGTTTTATCAGTGCATTTACAAAATCACTCATTGATTAATTGGCCATTCGCCATTCCCTATGATAACTACTACTACTTCTCTCCCTTATCCGCACCCAATCGTACTTAAGGCATGGTACACCAAGTGCAGTGAATCTTGATCATTTGTTACATGAAGACAAGATGATCAGTCTTACGCTTCAGCCATTTCAAATAAACGTTTCATATTGACCCCCATCGGGAAATAAACCCTTGACCCATTCATGGCAGCCCAACGCTCTACCGTCACACCACGAGGCGGAAGAATTTGAAATAAGGATATTATTATAATGAAGTATCATCTTATAATATTTTGTAGAGTTTATATGTTTACATAATATGAGTTAATTAAAATATGTATTAGAATTTGTTATTTTTTCGTATTTTTTTAATTGATTTTTTTTTATCAATAGTAGGTATTTGCCTAATTAATTAACAAAGCGTTAATTGAAATGGCGTGATGGTTAGTTAGTTAGTTTTTTTTTCATGAGAGATAAAATTTAATACACTCATGTAAAAAATGGCTTTTAAAAAAGCTGCCTTGTTGCTTATGAGGATGTTTTGTTCCATTAGAGCATTACATATTTTTTTAATCTTCATGAATTGAATTCATAAAAATGGGTAATATTAATAAATAGTCTTAGCGTATTTTCTAGATTAATAAATTTGTTTTGTTACTAGGATAAATGATGATAACAGTGATTCGGAAAATGACGGAGCTCCCGCACCACAGCAGGTATTGAATCCTGAAAATCCTAATGACGAATTCAACTTCCAGAACTATGATGTGGATAATGGTACAGCATATTTTTAAATAAATAAAATAATTTGAAAGTATTTGTACATTTTAGTCGAACTTAAAATATTTTTAGTACCTGTTTCCAAATCTTTATAGGCAAATATTGATTTTATGCGGGAATGATTGTTTTTTTAATAAAAAAAATGATAGCTCAACAGAGATGAATATAGTAAATGTCTAATTAACTTGCATATTCCCTAGATATTTATATGTCTTCTTCGTCTCTGTTAAGATATTACTTTCTTAAGATAAAATAATGCTGACTTGAGATAATTCAACATTTCAACAGTAAACGCACCTTACTTTTTAGTCAGATATGAATAGTAGTATTATCAACAACATTTTGAGTGTGTCCAAACACAAAATTGAATGAACCATGCATTTAAAATAACTTTTTTACTTGCAGTTAATCCATCTTCAGTCTTTGGTATTGGGTCACTAGCTACATTTCACAAATGAGGGAGATTTAGACGGCGTTCATATAAATGTAAGCTGATATTTTACTTTTTTTTTTGCTGTTTTATAAACAAATTGTATGGTGCGATGCAGTAACCAATTATGCGTCCACACAGCTCGGTTTAAGTCGCTTAAGGGGCTCAAACTTGTACAAAAAAACAATAATTATTCGAAATGAATTTTTGCTATCACTGAAACTAAAAAATAGAAGGAAATCACTATTGGTCATAACTGGTTATTGCATAATGACGTGCAATACCATACCAAACAGTCACATTGAGAGGATTCAATGACTCTTCATATATTTCATGTGGATTCTGTGCCCCAGAAATGTCCATTTTGATTTTTCACGTAACCACTTAAGTGGAAATAACTTCGTTGTGATTTGGAATATAAAATCATGTTCTTCTAGCATCAGATTTAACAATCCATGGGAATAAGTTGACCTCACATTTGGACCAGCTGGCAGCAATTGGCGAGCGGTTTATATTTTGTACTGACACATCTTCAGATCTTTCACAAAATTTAGATGCAATGAACATCCGCTGATGCCAAGTTGTATACATCATTGTCTAGTCGATGTTTGTGGATTCTCTCAGACGTCTTAGGCCACAGCAGGAATATTCTCGCTCAAATGAGCAACACGGGGCCTGCCACTTCTTGCGACATCTCTAGTGGACCCAATTTGCATGAGACACTCAGCCAAATGCTTATTTGTACACGCACATGATGCGGGAGAATGATGAAATTCACACTGCGTTAAAACAACATACCGGATGTTGGTAAATAAGCAGTAACAATAATTCCACGTTCTTCAGGTGTTTATCTCTCCATTGCTTGTTGTAAACCGATTTTCCATCTGTCTACAACATATACGTCAAAGCACTTTGACATTTATTATTATTATTATTATTATTATATAATAGGCAGGCAGCTTTTGCTGGTGCGCCTATATCTCTTGTACTGCTTCTTGTCTGCCTTCTGCATTCTTGAACTGGTTGACCGTAGCGGAGTGAACAACTAGGCTTGGCAACTTGTTCCAGTCTGAAACCACCCTACTAGGAAGGAAGTTTTTCTTAGGGTTGAGGCGGAATTGGGGACGATAGAGCTTCCAGTTGTGGCCCCGTAGATTGGTGTTGGGATTCAGTTTATACATCTCGTGCAAGGGACAGTCATAGTAATCGTTTAGTATCTTGTAAGTTTCAATTAGATCCCCTCTCTTCCGTCGCTCTTCCAATGACGCCATTTGCAAAAAATTATGGCACACATTCACATTATGACATTACTTTTGCCCCCACCTTGTATGAGAGAAAACAAGCAACAAAAAGTATACTTTAAATACTAACGCAGCATGTATAGCTGACTACTGACCCTCAGCGCTGCGATTCTACTAAGGTTTAAGACACTTTCTGCGCATACGAATTCAGTACAAAATCGTATGCGCAGTAGTTTGACAAAATTAACAGAATCGCAGCGCTGTAATTTCTGATATTTTCTTAGACTGAGGATCCTGACAGCGATGAAGAAGATGACATTATCAAACCAACAGACAATTTAGTTCTGGTCGGCCACGTACAAGGGGATGCCAGTGTTCTAGAAGTGTATGGTAAGAATTCATTAAATAGTAATTCATTAAATGGTACTTCATTTAAAATGCATGCTTAGTAATGTGTAATGTTACCTTTATCAAATTAATATTACATCTGAACATTTCAGTTTATAACGAGCAAGAAGGATCTTTATATGTACATCATGATACTCTACTACCAAGCTTTCCTCTTTGTATTGAGTGGCTTAACAGAGATCCAGCTAGCGAACAACCAGGTATTTTTATATATCTAATAATATTATAATTGTCATTTATTTATTGAGAAGAATTATGAATAAAAAGTATGCCAGGACAGAGTAGTTTGTTCTATCCTCTCTGTCTACTGTCGCAATGTCGTAGTTATTAGTTGTAGTAGTTAGTTTATTTATTTACGGACATAGTCTAGAAATTATTTAAATAGCCACAAAAAAAAGGACAACAAACAAAAAAGCTATGAAATATATTTTTTTAAATAAAATACGATACTTAAATGTGATGACCAAGGAACAGTGTTTCACAATTTTCTTAGTCTGCAAGTGGGTACGCTAAAAGAAATCTTAACAAAACTTCAGGGACAAGTCGGTACTGTGATGGCAAATGGTTATAGTTGCAGTTTTTGTAATTTTTCAAGCTCCTTTCTAAAAATGTTCCATGCTTTGATGTGGCAAAACGATAAAGCTGAGACTCAAAGCAAACCATGCTTCTTTTGATATTAAAATACTTGAATTATCTTTTATAATGTCATCTTTATTCTACCTAACCAATTTTGAAACATTATTTTTACTCTCCTGTAAAATAGTGTGTGACAGATATAACCTTTTGCCATCACAGTACCGAAGTATACAGTTAAGACGCAGATTGGATCCGCATTAAATAAAAATAATCTTATATACTTGTCGGCCTCGTGGTGTAGCGGTAGTGTATTGGGCTGCTATGCATAAGGTCGCGGGTTCGATTCCCAATTCCCAATGGTACAATATGAAATATTTATTTGAAAGTAATTTTCACAAAAAAATATTTCTGATACCTTGGACTGGCGCTGAAGACTGATCGTCTCGCCTTAGGGTAGCAAATGATCAAGATTCACTGCACTTGGTGTACCAATGCAATGCCCTATGCACCATTTGGTGATGATAAGGGAGTGTAGTATATATTTTGTTATTTTATCATTTTTTAATGACATTACATTAAAAGCATTAATTTCTCTTATGATTTATTTCCTCAGGAAACATGTGTGCAATAGGCAGTATGGACCCTGTAATCCAAGTTTGGGACTTGGATATTTTGGATTGCTTAGAGCCGGCGTTCAAACTTGGAAAAAAGAAAAATAAAAAGAAGGGAATTAAGAGCGTTGGACACAAAGACGCTGTCCTGGATCTCGCATGGAATCAAAATTTCGAGTAAGTTAATTTTAAATACTTGACCAAATTATTTTCGGCAACACTGTAATAATGAATCTCAATAAAAATGTCAAATGTCAATTAATTCATTTTAATTTAAAGTAGGTTCTTAGTGTAATAAATAATCTATCAAAAGCAAAAAAATAAATTGTCATTTATAAAATATGTCAATACCTACTTTTTTTTCAAAATCTATTTTATCTATGGTTGAATTTTATTCCTTTTTCTAGTCACGTGTAAACAATAAATTCTTACATTTGTCAAAAAATGGCAACACAATACTTTTTTAAAATTAAAATCTACTTATCAATGTTTGATTTTTATTCCCTTTTTTCTAGTCACGTGTTAGCAAGCGGCTCCGTTGATCAAACAGTCTTGCTGTGGGATATAGACCAAGGAACACCACATACTAAACTATCAGTTTTCCAAGATAAGGTATATTTTTCCCTTCATCATACTAGTTTTTCAGTGTAACACTAAAGAGTCAATTATTAGCTGGATGCATTTTATCATTTTACTAGATAATGCAAAAAGACATCACAGCCAAATATTTTGAGGACATATTATTCATTGCACTTACTCTTTGCTTTTCTAGGTACAAAGTATAGAATGGCACCCTCTTGAGTCTCAAAGTTTGCTGTCGGGATGCTGTGATGGATATGTCCGAGTATCGGATTGTCGTAGTACAGACGCCCACAAGACGTGGACTGTAGGAACGGAAGTAGAGAAAGTCTGCTGGGATGTCTTGAAGCCATTTTGTTTTGCCGTAAGTTCCTTCTTTATATAATGTTTATTATTTAACCATTTTGTAAATAAATAAATAATGGAGAAATACATCATCATCCTCATCACATCACATCCGCTCCCTATGTGGAGCATACGGATTCCGTAAACATACAATACATCAACCAGTTTCATTTATTTATTTACATGTTGTTTTTTTTTCTAGGCTAGTACAATTGACGGTAATGTGAGCTATTTTGACTGCCGACAGGACGAAGCATTATGGACGATAAAAGCACACGAAGGAGAAGTTACAGGTACTTACATGTTATTTATTTTGCATTTCTACAGAAGAATGTCTGTAGTAACAAGTTGTTTATTAGATGTGTCGCACTAACCTTAGGTGTAAGCATACCCGCTTACTAGCTGGAAGGCTGATAATAATACTGCACTTTATGAAGATATTGAAACTAATTTATTTGTGATTCACAATGGGAACAAAGATAATGGTACAAAATTCAATATTGATCTAATATGTGTAAACTTAAGTGCAGTGCGAACTCAACTGACTGGATGATTTTTATTTGCCTGGAATTTTATCTAAATACTTGAGATTACGCCTGAGAACCATGGCTTCACCATATGTGCTTGGTACCTGCTACCCCAATGCCCAGAGACGAATCCATGGAGCCAGGATAATGGAATGTTGATTGATCTAAGGGGATACTGTCTGGGTAGCGTCGATATGACCCTAGAGATGAATAATTTTGTTGATCCCTAAGGCTGTCCTAATGCAAGAGAAAGTGACCCTGATAAGCCGTCTTCCGGCTTGCATCATAACGAAATAACGAATATTCTAATAACGAAACTGCCTAGTTCCAATATTCACCGCAATATCTAAGAACTGTGCTAAAATGTTCCTTTGGGAACAGTTCTGTAACAGGGCGTTACACTAGCGGAGATCTCCAGCTTTGTGAAATGAATGTCATGAATTTTTTTAGGGCTTATTCTTAGTTCCCAATGCCCAGGACTAATGGTCACATTATCGAGTGAAGGAAGCATGAAAACTTGGGATATTTCTGAGTAAGTACTTCTCAACATGAATATTTCTGATTTAATGGCAACTTTTTAACCCTTTGTTGGTTTACCCGATGTAAGAAACCCCCTGTGACATTTGGGCAAAGAATTTTTTTGATAAAATTCAAATTTTTAAATTTATACAACAAATTAACCACTTGACAGTTTTGCTGTGACTTGGGCGCGGGTTAGGTAAGTTCGTTCACTAAAAAGCCCGAATCTCGAATGGGAGGATCTTCTTTTGACTAGCTGGGAATGTTTTTCATGAGCCCCGTGCGGGCAGATCTTGTTTCAACTTGCACTTTGCTATTTGGTCTGACGTTAAACAAATATTTATTTACTTCAGGCACAAGTTATTACCAAAATCCGACTGATGTTTAATTAGATAGATTAGAGGTTAATTATTATTGAATTAATTTGTTCTACTATTCTCAAAATTAGTTTTTTTTCAATTGTCACAGGGGTTTGTTTTCTTGCATCGGGACAACATATTGTGAGAATATTTTTAACCATATTCAATAATTTTTGGTCATAAATGAATAGCGTCAACGCATTGTCATGCATTTTGCCCTGTTAAATGTCATTCACAAACACCAAACTTACCATTACCGCTTTTTTCTCTTGATGCTTTCCTGAGTCTGAGGATGTCACACATCTCAGTGTGAAAGTTATTTCATTTTTTTTATTTTTTTTTATTTTTATTTCAATATACATATGCATAAAAGAAAACAATACATGTCCTACTGAGTTGCCTACTGCAACTCGTCAGTAGGTGCAAAATATACAAATTCAACTAAAAATAAAAGTACACAATACATACCCTAGCGCACAAAAAAATACAATTCTAAAGCTCAATATAATAAATCGCGCTCTAGCAACCAAGTTCTCAGCACGCGTCTCTCTTTTAAGCTTGAAAAGTTAGTTATTATTTTAATACTTCAACAAGTACGTAGCATGTTACAGATTTTTGGTATACTGTATATATATTATATTGAAAGCATTAACTTTGTGGTCCAACATTTTAATATTATGTTTAAAAAAAAATTTACAAAACCACTCACCGACTTTTCTATGTCTACTGGTTTCAAGACGTAACCCGTTTCTTCATCGGGACAAATACAACTAAACCAACATGCAAATTATTTTAACTTCAAGAGTTGTAAAATCATTTTTAAAAGTAGATTTTCAGAAATTCTGACATCTGATTTCAGTTTTATCATCGTTATTTGATATTTCTTTTACTATTATATAAACTGGCGCTGGTAACTTGCAATGAATTATTTCCTGTATTTCAGAACTCCTACATTAGTAGCAGAGAAAGCTCTGGCTATTGGGGCAGCGCAATGTCTGTCAGTTTGTCCTGAGAAACCGTTTGTTTTCGCAGCGGGGGGGGATTTCAAAGCCAAGAACTTCGGAGTTTGGGATGTTACTAGTATGGATGTTGGTGAGTTGACTTTTTCTTATACCCAACTACAAAAAAAAACTAAATCACTTAACTATCGGAGCAACCCTTTTGTAAATCAGATAATTAATAAGTATCGACGGTGGAAAGGAAAAAGTTGCGAAAAAATGGCGGCCATCAAAATATTTAATATTTTATCATTTATTTCAATATTTCTAGTGGTAGATTCGCAGATTCCAGATTGGAATCTCTAGGTTCGAATCCCGCTCCACCACAACTGGTTCTCTGATTTCTGGCACAGTTATTTCCGACTATTTGAAAGCAGTACCAAAATTTAAACATTTCGGTATATCATAAGAACTCAAAATTTTTTTTTTTATTAAAAAATAAAAAGAGTTATTTTTGTGTTTTCAGTGAAAGAGAGGTTTGGATCCCGACAACTCTTGACAATGGCTGTTGATTCCTAAAAATATTTTAGCCATTTAGTATAATATTGTTTTTGTATAATATTATAACAGAACTACTTTAATAAAAAAATTATTTTACGGTTAAGTTGTTTTTTTTCCCAAAGTACTTTAACTATTTTTCTGAAATAAATTCAAAATGTGTTTTAAACATTTTATGATGATGAAACCTTACAAAATTATTGGTTTAAATGTGCCTTTTCTAATTAAATTGTGCAATTAAAAAATAAAAATTAACACATAAGAATGTGGGAGGGATACCATAAAAGAAGTCTCGTAGATATCATTGTAAGTTCTTCATTTTACCACTGCGAGACTTCATTTGTGGCAACATCCATGATAATATTAGGGTATCTATGATATTAGAAAAACAAAAATGGTTCTTTGAGATTTTATTTCATAAGAATAAACACAATATAGCTACATAAAATGTTTTTACAATTTATGAGTTTAATGTCTGATGACGGCAGACAAATATTGTATCTGATAGTATGTTTGAATTTTAAATACCTATATTAATTATGTCATGTTTTTAATTGAAGTAAATACATAAAAATAAAATGTAAGCCTTACCTTTAAGATTAATGTAATTATATAGTGTCAGTTTTGCTTAATGATGTTTTTAAAATATAGATTATAAAGTGAAACCCCTGGAACAAGCATAAATTTGCCGAATAAGGTCTTCACTAATACCCTTAAATGTTAAAAAAATAATATAGAATAAAAAAACATTCTGATAAAATAACAAAAACTGGAATCGCATTATAAAATAAACATAATACAAAATAAAGTTAGTATCTTTTTCTATAAATAAATGAATAGTAACAAAAATATATTCTGTACAAAAACACAGATACTGTATGAAAAACAAGATAATCTATTATTGCTGTTATTTGTAATATCATTTAAGTGTTTTATGGTTATATTTACATAATACTGAGTCATTATTGTGCACATTAGATAATAATATTTATCTATCAAATGACAACTTATCAGATGAACACATAGAATAACAGAGACACATGAGGTGAGTAGGTAAAGCTATGTTTTATATATTATTATTGATTCTTCTTTATCTATAAACAGTTATTTATTAGCATACATCTATATTCATTCTTATGATGCATTTTTTTGTAATTGTTATAATTATAATTGTTTAGTTTACTTACGCAATAACAATTTGAGATAAAGAACTTTTAAAGTATTTTTTAACAACGGCAACATTTTCACAACTCTCCAGAAATAACATTTATGAAATGTTTTCTATGGAATTCCGTGTCCATTTTGTGTACGTATAAAGCAAAAACCTATTTTATAAAACAGGGAAAAAAATAGGCGAATATCATTAAAATAATATCTCTTTTTTGCGTATTGTTTAAAATGTGAATTATTCGGGGCAGTTGGTGATAGCTTCATGGAAGGCCTGAGCAGTATATTGGACGTTGTTGGTGTTGATACCGCACATGCTGATTTCTTCCAGTCCTCAGCAGGTAGACATGTTTGGTGTTAATAAGATACTGAACTTGTTTCTCGGTAAGTCCAGTGTAAGAGAACATGCCAATCTGGTTGATGATGTGCTCCCATGTTCCGGGAGTTTTCAACCTGTAAAATAAATATTAGGTTTATAAAACATTTTAAGGCTTCAAAGTTTTGTCTCATAAAATTAGAGACAAAAAAAAGTCTGTTATTTTTTTGCAAATGGGATCGATTCACATTTAAAAAAACTGGGCGAATGGAATAATAAAAATTAAACAACTGGTTATAATTTAGGTATAAAGATGACTATTTAAGTATTTTTACGTTTCTTGTTATCAAGGTCCCTAGAATAGACAGTTTTGCCTATAAGGGACCCTGCTATTTTACAAGAACGCTGAGAATGTGTGTTATTTAGAAATCAGAGAGTAAAAAAAATTATACACTTACGCGACCAATTCATTGTAAAGAGCAGTCCTCATTTCCCTAATACGAGATGACATCAGTGTAATGCACTCTTGCCTGAAAAAAAAACATATTATTTAGATTTAAGGCTCCACTTGAGGCCAGTGTTAGAAATTTTACTTCTATTACTACTTTCCCTTACCCGCACCCAATGGTGCATAGGGCACTGCATCGGTACACCAAGTGCAGTGTATCTTCGATCATTTTATTACATGAAGGTAAGATGATCAGTCATACATTAGAAATTTCAGTGGTTTAAAAATGATATTTTGGATTTATTGACAGCCACAAAGCTTTGAAAAAATTATCACATACATATACTATTTTATAGGGAAATATCGCAACAATTTTTTTTTTAAATGTATTTTTATCAAGAAAAGAAAAAAAACAGGAAGCCCTCTTTTTTGACATTTTATTAATTTTTCAGGATAAAAAAACTATAAGCAATTGAAGAGTAGGTACATGGAATTCTAGTTTTTATTTTTATTGTCTTTCTTTTCCATTAAAAAAAACTCATTTTGCAGCCACTTTAAGTATGCACCAGTGGCGGTTCGTCAATGCATGCGGACCATGCTGCGCATGCCTTACTAACGGAAAACTATGTACCTAAAAAAAAATAATTTAAAAAATTTAAAAAAAAAAAAATTATACCTGTAAGAATTTTTTTTATAGCTAATAAAAATGTATAAATAAACAAACAAAACCTACTGGTATAATGAAATGAATAAATAAATAAAATATTTTAACTATGGATTATTTACGTAATTACGAGATGTAATTGCTCCAAAAATCGGCTACATCCAACCGCAACTTGCGGGCGGCCGATGCCGACTGCGGGGAACATGCGGGGATGCGGGAATGCTTCTGGATTGCGCGACCGAGCTCTGCGCAATATGAAAATGCTGACTGTGAAATTGAATATTTCGCGCGCAAGCGCACTAGAGTTCGACCGCTTATTTCACCGTGTTTGTGGTGGTTTAACACTGTCTATACTACCAATACTATCAACCGTGCATGCTGTTCGGACGTACGCATTTCTATAGAGGACACGATAATAAAAAATTCTTTCTGAGATACTTTTCCATTTTTTGGGGGTTAGGACTTTCTGTGGTATTCTGCCTTTTTTATGTCTATAATTAAATCTGTAAACTAAAGGTTTATAGGATTTTGTGAATATGCGAAACATCACGATTATTATGTAATCGAATGAGAATTTGAATCTGTAAAAAAATAAAAGTTACCTAAATAAAAGGTTTAGTATATTTTTCTTTAATAAAAGAACAGCGTAGTTGGGACTTTTGATGTTTCTCACTAAAACGATGTTGACTTTAGTTTTTTATTATACCTAACCCAAACAACCTAAATTTGACGTTTTTTACGTTACCAACGAATTTTGAGTTCAGTGTTTTTTTTTTCACGTATAAAATAGCTTATCACGATAACTTTTCCATTTTTAACTCCAAAATTAATTTTAAAGTTATAATTTTTTTACAAATAATTATTTTAAATTTTATTCATCTACGAATGAAGCGTTGATTTAAAATGCTAAACATTTTTACGTTTTTATTTTAACAAATCAAAAGAAACTTAAGACCCATTTGTTCTCTAAATGTTTTGATTAACTAACTAACCATCACGCCATTGCCCCGTAGTGATAGGCAGAGAGGATAGAACGCCACACCACTCGGTCCAGACACACTTGATGAATGTAGAGGAAGCAAAGGTGCTTCCTCTACATTCATAACGTCTTCTCATGCACATACGCCGATTGTTCCGACTTTTCACATGTCCCACTTTCAAGTACTTGTCGTACTTGGTCATGCCATTGTCTTTCTCGGCCTTCCTCGGCTTCTACATCCAGGCACACTGATTAATATTGCTAATTGAATGTTCTACTCACAGAGTGAGTTTCATTCATTTCAAATTTCCTGAGCCGTTAAATTCAATATTTGAAGCGCCCTTGAGGAATATACGAAAACGGCGCCATATAAATTTTCCATAATAATAATAATATAGTTTTTGAAATCACCGTCAGAGTGGTGAAGAATACAATACATATGGGGCTTAGCTCTTTTCACCACCAAGGCGACGAAATATTAATGTGATTAATTTGTATATTAAAAAAAAACTAATTTATCTTTTTCTTTGAGATAGCTCTCATATTTAGTTTTTTGGAAATATGGAAGTGTGCCAGGACACAGGGGCGCGGCGCTCCAACCCTTCCGCCCACCCCCTCGGGGAAATGGCGCGATGGTTATTTAGTTAGTTATTACCTAGTATAAGACTTTGAACTAATCTGAAAAATTTCCAATTCTATAATATTATTATTATCGCTTTGTCTAGACCAGCGGCTACTAAAAGGTGTGTCGCAGAATCCTGAGGTTCTGCCTAAAGGGTCACGGGAATTCCATGAGTTAGGGGGAGCGCGGGCATATCGACGTAGAAAACGGAAAAAACAGTGAAAAAAAATTTTCATTTTTAATTTTCATAATTTAAATTCTGCTGATTTATACGTTTTCACGGCTTTTATTTTTGTCAATTTACATTTTTAGGGTTCGACAAAAAAAGTGACCAATAATAATTAAGGTTCCATAGACAAAAAATGGAAACTGCTGTTCTAAATCGTCGATATTATGTTTATCAAATAAATAAATGCCAATGTATTAGGGCTTTTATTAGCCTGTTTATTGACCGCATGCCCTGTTTCAAAAGTCACCGACCGCCACTGGTATGCACCACTATCTTGACACCAAATGAACAGTACCGAAAAAAAAATCACATTTTTGCAATTTCCCAAAAATTAGCTTTTTCGAGTTAGTGCAGTTTAGTATTCCCGGTGTGATATAATGAACTCCGAGCTGATCTGCGCCGTCACTCATGATGCACCATGACCAACATACCACTCCTTGAAGAGCTCCGGGTCCTCGAGCACCCGGGTGACGATCCTGGCTCCGTGGGCCGGCGGGTTGGAGTACATCCCCCGCACGTTGATGGTGAACTGCGAGCTGATCTGCCCCATCACCTTCGGATCCTTCAACACCACGGCCAGGTTGCCGACTCTTTCGCCTGGAAACATTCAAACGGGATTATCATTTTTTAGCAGATGTATATTTTTTTATTTGGTTTAATTCTGTATACACCGTGCAACAAAACTCGATGTACAAGCGGGAAACCAGTGAATCTACATCATATTTGGAGTCGATTTTGTAGAATTTTTTTTTTTTATTTGACCCGTAGTTTTCGAGAAAATTGATAAAGAAGTTCTTTTTTTTTAAATAAATTTTTGTAAATTGTTACTATTCATAAAAATAAAATAAAAATTATAAAAAACCGCACTTTAATAAGAATTCATGGAATTTTGCTTAATCTGTGGTAATTATTTCACTTTCAACCTAGATTCAAGTCATATTACACATTCGACTCCAAATATGATATAGATTCACCAGTTTTCGGGTTGTTGTTGTCGGAGTTTTGTTACACCATGTATTAAGAGTTGTAGATTCACTTTTTTGTGATCTTTTAAATTTATCTACTATTGTAACTTTTTTGTGTTAATATCGTAACTAAACTGTAACTGTCATCCTTGACTTGACTTTCAACATCCATAAAAATTGTATTTCAATATCGACGCCTCCTACGTATAATATCGTAACCCACAAATCGTCGATTTTGAGTTTTTGGTGGATTTTGTCTGTATTTAACTATATCTTTAATTCTACCAAAACAAAAAAAATTATTTTGCCAATAATAAGGGCTTATTTGGGGCGTATTTTGTCGTATCTACAACCAATGCATATATAAGAAAATATTTTCAAATGCTCCTCCTGTAAAATCGCATTTTGTGGGTTACGATATTATACGTAGGAGGCGTCGATATGTGTAAAAAGAATAATATTATATTTTACGGTTATTGTAATGAGCACTCACAGTAAAGTCCAAAGTTCTTGGCAAAAGATTGCGAGCAGAACATTTCCATTCCGCGCCCGACAAAGTAGCGGACAGCCCAGCTGTCTCTCTCCAGGTCACCAGAAGCAAAGCCCTGGTACGCGCTGTCGAAGAACGTAAACAGCTTCTTTTCCTAGAATGATATAATATACATACAGTACATTATGGTATGAGAAAAAAATTCTGTACAAGAAAAAAATTATGGCGTATGTTCCACACAACTACACTAGGCAGGCCAGGTCACAAGGATGAGGGACAACTATAGGTGTGCCGAAACCGAGAATATTTCACTTAAGGATGACATGCCCAATAAATGGCAACTGCCATAAGAGCATACCACACCACGTGACTCGCGACCGCTTCCCATACAAACGTATTCCTCGATTTTCTCCCTGGAATTTAACATTATAGCTATTTTTTTTTTAACACATTTTAGATATCGAATAGATGCGTGTTTGCTTCGTCTTATTTTTTAAATATTTTATTTGTAAAAGGAGATAATAAAATATTCTAAAAATAAGGCAATACAAACAAACACGCATCTGGTTGATATCTAAAAATTGTGAAAAAACCATTACAGATATCGAATAGATGCGTGTTTGCATCGTCTTATTTTTTAAATATTTTATTTGTTAAAGGAGATAATAAAATATTCTTAAAATAAGGCAATACAAACACGCATCTGGTTGATATCTAAAAATTGTGAAAAAACCATTATAGATATCGAATAGATGCATGTTTGCATCGTCTTATTTTTTAAATATTTTATTTGTTAAAGGAGATAATAAAATATTCTAAAAATAAGGCAATACAAATACGCATCTGGTTGATATCTAAAAAATTGTGAAAAAACCATTATAGATATCGAATAGATGCATGTTTGCATCGTCTTATTTTTTAAATATTTTATTTGTTAAAGGAGATAATAAAATATTCTAAAAATAAGGCAATACAAATACGCATCTGGTTGATATCTAAAAATTGTGAAAAAAACCATTATAGATATCGAAATAGATGCATGTTTGCATCGTCTTATTTTTTAAATATTTTATTTGTTAAAGGAGATAATAAAATATTCTAAAAAATAAGGCAATACAAATACGCATCTGGTTGATATCAAAAAATTGTGAAAAAACCATTACTCTAATGTTAAATTCCAGGGAGAAAATCGAGGAATACGTTTGTATGGGAATGCGGCCATGAGTCACGTGGTGTGGTATGCTCTTAAGAAAAAAAAACTTGTAGAGAATTGAAAAAAAAATTTTGTCTAACAAATAAAACATACATTTTTGATAGCTAAGTAATAAATTAAAAAAACAATAACATCAATATTTAATTGTTAGTGAAAAAAGAGATTACAATTTGACATCTCAACAGAGACGAGAAGTTTGGAAGGGAATATGGATATCTAGGCGTTTACAGGGCTTATGACCTGTCATTGGCTGGGTTATTAGCCCGTAATGGGTGAAATCCAGTTTTTGTCTACAAGTATTTGGACACACTCAAAATGTTGTTTATTAAAAAGAGATTGTTTACAGCATGAATAGCCGGCATAACTAAATACACTTCTCTCCGATAACTAGCAGTCAGAAATATTCATTTTATTTGCATTCCTGTTGACGGTGTCAGTGTCTCAATTACCTCAATGACATCGGCTATCTTCTCCCACTGCTCGTTGGTGGGGTCGCAGCCGGTGGGGTTGTGGGCGCAGGCGTGCAGGATGACCACGGCGCCCTCCGGGGCGGCGCGCAGGTCCTCCAGCAGGCCCTCCAAGTCGATCCCGCGCGTCTCGGCCTTCCAGTAGCGGTAGGTGTGCGGCTCCGTGAAGCCGGCGTTCATGAACACCAGGTGGTGGTTCTCTGGGAAAGTAGGCATTCAAATGTTTATTTTAAAAAAGAAACATACATGTTCTTATGATAAGCGACCTTGAGGTATATTTATACGAAAACGACGCTATATAAAAATTATCCATAATAATAATAACTAATAATACATCTTCATTCTTAACATTATACAATGAGGAAATCCACTGCTACCCGGAATTGAATTTTAAAAATGCTTTCGTGTAGACGCGAATATTTAATAGTTTTGAAGTGGGGTGAAATATCCCCAAAAAACGCACGCAAAAATTAATAAAAAATGTTTAAAATAGCATTCATTTCAAAATCTTAAACAATGACGTCACTCCTTGTATCTAAGTGTAGTGTTTCCGGCTTCCGTTTTTAAACCCCCGTAGCCGCGTTCCATGGCATTTTAATATGGAATACAATCTACATACAAGCTTCTATTTGCAAAAAAGATGGCCGCCATTCAGAACAGCTGTTAACAGCATATGACAGTTGAGTCGACGGTATATTTTATCTGTGCTTCCCGCGTCAGTTTTGCATAGATTTTTGACAGTTTTGTTACTGGCTGGAGAAATACCATGGCCTTAAAACACCCATTTTATGACGTCACTCCTGCAAAAATGACGCACTTAGTATATAGTAGTATTTTGGCGCGGTATTTTGAAATGTGCAACTTTAAAAAAATCGTATCTTCATCAATAACTTATAAAAAAAATATTAAATATATTTTTTTTGTTTTAGTTAAATAGTAAGTTTATAGAAAAAAAATTACTACAGAAAAACAGTGGATACCCTCATTATGTATTTAGAAGTATGCTTGCTATCTCACTAGGTATAACATCTGTTCTTAGATAGCCAGTATAGATTAGAGATAAATGATTGAAATTCTGCATATGAATAAACTACACTGAATTTGACAGAATTATTCTTTCTACAATTTTTTAAATTTAATTAATGCTAAACATAACACCAAAATGTATAATTTTACTAAACTCACTAACCATCACAATTTCACTGATTCCGTTTGATAAAATTATTAAATTTTTGTACACGCTTAATTCCATAAGTATAATACATTTTTTTTAAATAATGCTGTTTATCGAGTCCGCCTCGTAGCACAGTGGTAGCGCATTTGGCTACCGTGAATGAGGTCGCGGTTCCAATAGGCGCCTATAGTAAAGAGTGGGCCAGATCCTCTGAAATTCAATACTCTTATCACACACAAGCGAACAGGCCAGGCCTGCGGATTTTACCTTTTTCCGCTGCAAAATACCCAAAGCGCCAACTCTTGACCTGTTGAGGCGATTAAAATGATCATTTGTATAGAACTTACCCCACGTTGGTTTGGGGTAGTAGAACACTTTCTTCTTCATCTGCTTGGCGAGGAAATCAGCTCCAACTCGGAGGGCGCCGGTTCCAGATAGACATTGAATTCCCATTGTCTGCAAAATAAGTATAGGTGAAGTGTAAATACCTTATAAGCAGTTTAGAGGTACAAATGAAGTATTTAGGGGGAAAAAATGTATATACTAGCTGCATGAAATTCTTTTTTAAAGCTAAATAAAATGTGCAAACAAAACAACAACCAAAACATTACTTCTCTTAACAGTGATACAATATATAAACAGGTGGGATCTAAATGTTAAATGTATGGCTAAAATTACACGTAAACAAATATTATAATTACCCTTTTTCACGAATGGCGGCACTGTCAGCTCCCAATAACATGGAAATAGCGGCATTTGAGAACTGATTGTAACCTTAAAAAGAGAGTTAAATATAAGTTTTCTTCTATTATAATAAAAAAATAAATACATCAATACTTATTATAAACTTTCTGTACAATGGGGGGGTTTATTGCTAAAAAGCAATTTCTTCCAACCAACAGAGTGGTGTGAATGAAGTAATTTGTAGATTGAATACTTTACAACTCATTTTAATAAACGAAATTCTATAACTTACTATAAATAAAGATAGAAATGTTTCTTTTTAATCAAAATAATATATATTTATTTTAACAAAATTTTTAATGTGTACAAATACTTGTAGACAAATTACTGGATTATACCTATGTTGGGCTAATATCAATCACTATTGAGTAGAATATCGCAACATAGAAGCTCTGAAAATGAATTTTTGGATTATCTAGACGTTTACAGGGCTCGTGACCTGTCACTGGCTGGGTTAAGTGGCCACTTTGATGTATTACAACATTACGCATTACGCCCATCATCTGATAATCATATGTATAAAATTTTTGAAACCATGTAAATTTTTTTTCATTTCCAGAGCTTCTGTATTGAGATATCAATAATTATTTATGTTTACTTTATTTATTGCTTCACCAATCTTCAAATGTCACCGACCTCAAGTCGAAAACTAATCAAAATATTGTCGATAAATTTAACCACTAAAATTAAATTAATCAATACAAAAAATATTGGTCAATAATCTCACTATTTAAACTGAGATAATAACTTTGTAAAAAGAATAAAAACAATTTGATAATACTATGCACTCCCAACAATTGTTTTGTGAAATTTACAGTATTATTTTTTAATGCCCAAAAATAGAATGAACAGATTGACTTAGGGCGTACTGAGGTCATTGTTACTATAGGCATTAGTTAATTTCTCAGTAAATGTAATTGGTGATTTTATTTGTTCAGATCACCTGGCGATGACAACCAGATAAAAGTCAATCACAATCGGATGACCCAGGCTCAAACCATGCAGTGAATAATTATTTTTTCAAGTGATTTGATCTTACCAAGAATAGGAAGGTATTCGTGGTTCAGGGTAGGGTCCTCGGCCATCATCAACTCCACTTTTCGTACAACGGGAAGTAGCCATGGCTTCCCTTCATTATCACGGTATACTGTAACAATGAGTTAAACATGTCAATATTATACTTTTTATGGATAAGTAGGTATCTACCCAAAAATACCTACTTACCCTGCCTGAAATAATTGAATTTATTTGAGTAGTAAGTATTTGACTACAAACAAATTTCTGATAGGCTGCTAAATGTTTTTATTTCTATAAATAAATATAGAAATATCAAAACTAATAGTTCTAAACGATTTTCAATCGGTTATTTACTAAGCAAGATAAAACTATTCAAGCTTTAATGGAGAGTTTACAATATCCTGACGATAGTCAGCTTTTTTATTCATATTATTAGCCCCAAAGTTTGAAAAATTAAAAACCGCTTATCAATTTACAAGTAGATAGAACCAATGGTTTTGTGTTTCTTTTTGTTTTATTTTACTGCATACTCCGAAAAAAAAATTCACACCAATCTATTTTATTAGGTATAGACCAAGGCAGCTATTAAAGACAGCTTTTTTAGGCAGCTTTTCTCATTTGGCGACGAGTTTTATTTTTCGGGGCTGTCCATAAATAAAGTTAACATAATTAGATTACACTAATTAGATATCAATTGAATTGATTGGGAATGTGATTGGCAAACTGTCAATACAGTCAATAATTGTGAATTAAGAAACTAGGCATTGAAATAGTTCTAGGAAAAGGTGGGAGCTTTCATTGTCAATTCAATTGAGGCCACAACACTTATTTGATAACAATTTCTCAGGTAAGGTCATAACAGATAAGTTTGGAATGTATTTGTCATTACATACATGAAATGTACATAAAAAAGTCACAAATTTAATGTGTAGCCAATGTCTTAACAAAAAAGCATAGATTAATTACATATTACTTTATCTGTAATTTTAAATTTGTAGGCTTTCAAAATGGCCACCAAGTATGAAATGCCAAAAGAAGAAGTGAAGCGTACCATAGACAATATTAATAAATTACAATATCATTTGCGTTTTGCAATGAGTATTATTGTTTTAAATGCAATGTATTTTTTTTAAATCATGAAACCATTAGTGTAATAAATTTGTCAACAGTTTAATGAATAAGCAAGATACAATGCATCAAACTTTGATTATTGCAAGAAAAAAAAGCTCACAATGATATCATCATGTTTAATCCATACTAGAACCAAAGTTAAAACTATTCTACCTCCTTTATTAACTAACTAACTGAGCTATACCAACCGAGCTATACCACATATATACCGAACTATATCACATATATAGCGAACTATATCAACAGAGATGAGGTAGCTTTTTCCAAGCTTTAGAATGTGGATATTCAAGTGTTTTTTTACAGGGTTTGTGACCTGTCATTTACTGGGTTAAGTAGCCACTTGACATTTAATAATATTCCCCATATACTTTTATTTTACTCCATTTAAAGAAAACATCATCCAACAGACCCGTGGTCATTTCAATTGAGGCAATTTCACACGACAAAATAGCTGCATTAGATACTTATTCAGAAAAAGATGAAAAAAAAATGCCTAAACATTATTTTCATTTTTAACATGTGTAAGTGTGTTTTATCAGATAACTTTAAACAAAGTTTTAAGAGCTCAATAGCCCACCAAGATAATTCATTAATATTTATCTAACCGCAGTTGGGTATTGGTTACCGTACAAAAAAAAAACAAATAATATATATTATTATTTAATATTATCAATATGTTATCCACTGGAAAATTCATACTGTTTTTATCAATTAAATTCTGGCTATATTAGATAAATTCATACTGTTTTTATGCATAACATAAGAATCAAATAATATATTGTTATGCTATATTAGATAATATTAATATGGCAATAAAAATAACTAGTGCTTTTATAGTTTATCACGAATGTTTGTAACAAAATTAAGTAATTTGCAATAAGGATATATGAATTGCAAATTTATATGTGATTACATCAATGTAGTCAATCGTGGTGTGAGAATGTAAATGTTTTACCTTATTAAAAAATTAATAGGAATATGAGCGCATTAGCGCTATGTTATGATGGTCAATTTTCAAACAAAAAAATTGTACCAAGACTGAACACTTGCATACTAACACTTTGAAATACAGTGCTTGTAAGTACCGCTACTTTTCCTTATCCGCAAGAATAGTGCATAGGGCACTGTGATGGTACATCAAGTGACTAAGTGTAATGAATCTTGATCATTTGTTGCATGATCAATCTATGTATCACATATGAAATATTGCTATGCGAAAATTAACATTAAAACTTTTTTAAACTTAAATTGTGAGTTACACTACAGATTATATTATTAGCTACAAATTTTTCGTACATACGTCTTTGTTTACGGATAGAACGGATAATCTGTACCATTTCTGCATACTTGACTCGAAAATTCATTTGTGTAGATATGTTTTTGTGTTTTTGACCCATCGTATTATGAATAACACTTACATTTGATTAGTATACATCAGTTGCATTTGGTTTTAGGTAAATATTATATAATAAGTATGGAAGTAGAAAACAGTGTACAGTATAAGAAGAAAACTTTCTAAATTTAACGTAAAAATTATTTTAAAATTTAATTCATGCTATGTAAAGAATGCTTAGGTTGGTGCCAATTTTTAGCTGTGTTTCTGGAAAAAATAAATCTTTTATCAAGTTCTCGAGTTTTGCACTTGTGCCAACTTTTTTCCTGTGACATAATGCATATTTTTTCAGCATTATGCTCCTAACGTAATGTACCTATCAAGAAAATAAGATTGCAAGTAAAATAAAAACTTACTAGAGTAGTAGTATTGTGACACAATTTTCTATTAGATTTAAGAAAAATTATTTAAATTAGGTGTTAAAAGTAATTTTTTTAAATTTATGTCAGTAACTTCTTGTTACCTGCGATGTTATTATCGTACTGTATTGCAATAATATGATAATTTCATTATCATATCAACCTACAATAGCAGAAAATCGCGAGCTACCATTGGGCACAAATCGTGTTTATCAAAAGTATGCTAAATGCCTAGCAGCATTGTCTCAAATTGATCCGAGGAATCCACTGAAGACCTATTGGTTGTTGGAATCTTTATTACTTTGCGTGGTTGTATTATATTTTAGCTTTAATTAATGTCACTATGTGGCATTGCACCTGAACTTGAACTGTGCCGATAAAAATATGTTTCGAAACATTCTGCATACTAAACTTAAAAATGTCCATTTTGGACTTCTGCCATTATTTTTACTCATGTCCAATATTGTCTAAATTGAAAAGACGTAAATCACAAAACGTCAATGTGTTAAACTAGCTCACTAATTAACACACGCGGTTAGTCATCAATTAAAAATGGTGACATAGATGGCGAATGGCAATTAAGTAATTTATTTATTTTAAAATGCACATTTTACACATTACTACAATATCGTGTAACCATTGTACTTTATCTTGTTGATAATACACATTTTATTTATTTATAGTATGAGTATATATTTATATTTACATTACTAAAATTTAATGTTACATTTCGTTTTACATAGCACCTTCAGCAGGACAAGATTTTAAAGACTTAAGCTAGTGATTTTTACTATCTCAGCAAATTAAGTTCCTAAAAATATAGCAAATTAAGTCTCTTAAAATGTCTAATGAAAAATTTCAAAATGTGCAATTGTGCGCTTGTCCTGCCCAAGGTGCCATATATACAATATACACTTAAATAGTTGGCTCACCCGTTCCAAGATAGAAGCAGAATATTAAGTATCCCTGCATAATTCAATCATTAGTGAAACAATATTATAGTATTTTTTATTATTTAGGCGAGAATAATTCTGCTCTATGGGTTTGATCTGTGCTAGGTTAAAATGTATTAAAATTTTTATAAAAAAGTATAATGAAACTGTCAAATATATAGGTTTTTTTTTTTCATTATTATTAAGTGAGTAATGTATTCTTCATTTCTATTCCAAGGGTAATTTGGTTTAATTGTTTATTTTTTTACTAAATAACATATTTACTGTTGTAATGTGATCTTATTTAAATCTGTAAACTGTATGTATATTTATAACATTTAAATAAATACATAAATACTCTTGCAATACTAATTTATTGTATTTTATTTTTATCATATTTTTTCAAACTTCTTCCGATTTTTATTATCTTACTAAGTGATTTATTAAACTATAATATATTGTATATTACTATTAAATTAATAATAATAAAATAATATAATAACTAAATGCAACTTTTAGTATATGTATTTAGTGAAACATGAAAATATCAATAATGTGACCAAATTCATTTCTAAGGATTCTTGGAAAAAAATGAGAATCCATTTGCTATGAATAATTGAACTAGTGGTAGCGCCGCTGTCTGGGTCTAGAGATCCCCGGTTCGAATTCCCACTCCGCCACGACTTGATCCCTATTTTCAAGCACAAGCTGCTTAGGCTTTATTAAAAATAGAATTTACAAATTGAAATATGTGCATATATCATAAGAGTGCATAGATTTCTTTAATCATTAAAAAAAAGTGGCAATAAATCATAAGAATAGGTATTATGTATTTTTAAACATTATTATTGGAAATAATTGAAAAATAATGTTTAATATGCATGTCTGCATTTACATTAATTATCTTACGAAAATTCATAGTTTTATGCATAAATTATAAAATACGTAGATACACGTGAACCTGTTTATTATACCATATTTATATTATGTGGGTGTGCGAAGCACACGTCTATTTACGTAACTATGCAAATTTATCTATTTGTTTAACATAAAAACACTTTAATCCACTTTGTGGGTTTTAAAATTAGAGGTTATAATAAACAGGCAGTTTTTTTCACAGCAATATTTTTTAAAAAAGGATTAATTACCTCCAGCTCCTAGGTTGACTTTGTTGGGAAATCTGTCATCAGTAAAGGATTTGGCCAAAGCAAAAACTTCAATAGGAGGCCCTTGCTCAACAGCAGCAAATGTAGATGCCATTTTATTTGTTTTCAATCGCGCAAAATAAAGAGGAAGCAATTAACACACGACCGCGCGAAACGAGATTATGTATTTAAATAAAATAAAATATCTAAAATCGACCGGCAAAAGTCGACCTTTTCAATGTCACTGTTGACGTAAAATTCCATAGATAAGATAAGCATGAAAAGAAAAAATATTACACAAATAGAAATGTCAAAATGTGTTATCAACTATATCTACGGTATCTACCCGGTAAGTTAAATTATTTTGTAACTTAGAAAATATAAAATGTGCATATTTTCGGTGGAAAATATAAAGCAACCCTAGTTATTGGTGCAATATAAAATTAGGTAGATTATAACGGATTCAGGAAGGATTGGCACTAGGGTCTTACTTTTTGATGGTACATAATTTGTGTATGTTTTTTTTTTTAATCATTTGTTTAGACATCACCCCGGTATTTAAGCACCCCACTCTACTAATAATTACCTTTCGTAAGTGAGAGGGGTTCTAACTTTTGCATAAAAAGATTATGAAATTACTTTTGTAATTATATTTATTTGGTAAAAACATACATTAATTTATGCATATAAACAAGAGATAAAGAAGAAAAATTTTATATTACATATTCTGGAAACACCGAAATATTATAGTTTAAAAATCAGTTTAGTAAAAAACAAATCAGTTTCTATGAAAACAAAGGAATAATTTCATCAATAAAGTATCCTAATAAATGAGATTATTAAAAATACACAAATAATTAATTGATTAAATAATCATTATACAAAAATTTAGACCAAAGCTTTTAGCATTAGGTACTGAAAAAAAAATTTGCATGACTTTTCTTGCTCCAAAACAACGGATAGTAATTTTATATATCTCTTTTATATAGGACTTTCAACCGGACATTGACATTTTTAATGCAGAATTCACATTTACCATTTTTTCATTATTTTTAAAAAAAAATTGTGTTAAATAATTTTAAAAAACTTGTAAGATAGAGATATCCTGGTAAAAGTATACAATATAAGAATATAACATCAGGCAAAGGCAATCAATTTTTCAGCAGACTTTGATTTGGTTTGATTATAAAAAGTTGTCCTGTAATCCAATTCAGATATTATATTATTTACCAACAAGTAAAAATCCAAAGTGTTTAATTACAGAAATTGAATTATTATATTAAATTTTAAGTTGGGTTCATCAGTTACATGCTACTGAACAAAATTTCATGCAAATATTCAAACATTCATGTTTTGAAACTTTGTTCTTACTAGTTCAAAACAAATCAGTACAAAAACGCTCTCATCCAAGTTATTAGTATCGATTGTTTCGGTGATTATACGGGTTATCATTGTAGGAATTACCGTAGGAACGACCGCTGTTATTTCTATCATCATTCCGCCTGTCATGGTAGTTATTTTGGCGGTTATAGGACCGGTCTCTGTACGATCTATCGTCTCTTCGGTCCCCTCTACGATCGTCCCTTCGGTCCCCGCCCTATCTCTCCTCTGGTGACCCCTCCAAAACGGCATGATCGGCGGCTTGGACACGTCTTTGTTGAAAACTCTCTATGTAATCTTCATCTTCCTTGGTAAACCGGTGAAGGTATTTGGACTCGCATTCTTCTAAGAATTGTTTTTGCTCGTCGGTCAGCTGGACCACAGGTGTTTCGACAGTCTCCGACATTTAAAAATATTTATTCTTCCGGTCAACTAAATATTTACAGTCTAATTATTTTGTATTGAATTTTGGTCCTTATTTATGTTAAATACTAGGATATATCAGCAGGGAACTGGTAACTGCAAAAAGAAAAAAAAAAATGTGAATTTTTTGAGTAGCTTCTTCAATGTGAGCCAATGTAAATTATTTGATTTATTTACAAACTTATGATGGTTCGAGCAACTAAAACTGAGTTTATCTTACATCTCTCACTAAGCAGATGGTCGAATATCAAGCCGTAGAATCCGCTGTCAGAGGGCTTCTCCCTGGAGGAGGTGGCTGTCTCCACGGGCTCAAATAGCCAGCCGAGTTGCTTGCCGCACTGCGGGCAGATGCAGGCGCGCCAGGCGAAGCCGGGATACCAGGAGTCAGCACGGTGCCACTGGAATTAGTAACGGCAGTGAGCTTCTTAACCAACACCAGTGACGGCAGTGAGCTTCTTAACAACACCAGTAACGGCAGTGAGCTTCTTAACCAACACGGGATATGTATTCGATGGGAAGTAACGAGCATGTGGGTGATACTAAAATTATACCAAACCTATCGACTTGATAATCATAAAGCTGTTCTTTATCCATTTTTTTATGGCCAGAACAATATTAGATTTTTTTCCCGCTGAACGCAAGTCTGAGATAAGCATTATTGACAAAGTTAAGAAAGGGCTATAACGATGGTTCGGCTTTGTGAATTAATTATAAAACAATAGCTTTAAAAGTGAATGCAAGTGTGTCTGATAAGAACTTAAACGTGAGCATGTAAAAGTGGGAATAATTTTCGTGCGTGCATGAGGTGATGTATGAACAAGGAGTTTGTACTTTAATAATTAATTAAAGGAAAATGAATCATAACGAAAAAGAATTACCTGATAATAAATCAATAATGGACGTGATGCCTGCCTTCCTAATTCAAATACGTAACAGTTATGTTATTTTCAACAGTTTTTTTCAAGAGAGAAATCATTTATCTCTTTTCTGTCATATTTAATCGTATTGCATAGAAAAAAAAAGGCTTTATGATTATCGGGTGGGTAGATTTGGTAAAATTTAAATATTACCCACTCTATGTATAAATGTGGCGGAAGAACCAGGACTGAGCGGTCTGGGTTCCTCTCTACCTACACCTTAAGGCCAGCACTGAGATCCGCAGTTTGGCACATAAAGAGCTAGCGAGGCAAAAGTAGAAGAATATTATCCATTATAGTTAGACTGATCATCTTGCCGTAATAAATTATCAAGATACACTGCACTTGGTGCAGGTAAGGGATAGTAGTAAGTAGCATAGGCCGTTTTTCTATACAGATAGGCTGGTGATGAACATGACAAACTGAGGTTAAGTACACCTAAATAACAATAATTAAGTTCATGGTAGCTAAAAAAGAAAATAATGGAAACGATTTATCTACAGCAAGAACTCACCTCTCCAATCCCCGAACACAGAGCTTTCGAGGTGTTGATAATTCGAAATCGAATTCCGAAAGGGTTCACCAACGTTTGTATGTTGACATTTGTTCTTCCGAAAATCGTCTGATTGGGAGCAATTCCAGATTCTGGACTTAAATTATTCACAATATAATGTGAATCCGCTATATCAGCACCGCATTTTCGACAAATTATGAATTCTAAAAGAAAAAATGCAGCATCGAGATATTTATATCACTACAAAAAATACTAAGAAAATCTGTATTTGCAATTAAACCAAGCCCCAAACCTGCTATTTGACTTTCTTCTGATGCATTAGGATAAATCTGATGTATTTTGGTTACTAATATGAAACTTAATAACCAAAACCGGTATATTTTAAACTTCAGTGACATTACACGTACACGCGTCCATTTTTTTTTTATTTTTTATTCGCTTAGAAGCATACTTTGCATACTTACCAGTATTAAAAAATATTTTGTGTAAATTTCATAATAATAATACTTTGTATCTTTTGAAAAATCTATGACTTTCTACACCGTCTTGCAAACTTGCAGCACCGGATGGAAAATTTGAAAAATGGTGGTAAATTGTAGTGTTGATCAATCATTATAAAAACTAAATTGTGTGTGATAATTCAAATTTATTAATAAGTTCTGTGATAAAATTTTGATCAGACATTATTGCTTAATTTCCAAAACTTTTCACCTGCATCATTAATCTCACGTTTACGTACGATACGTTGTAATTTTCCAACCCCTATTCATTCAATGACGTATGAATCGTATTATGTATGTATTGATTGACGTCACATGTTTTCGTTTTCACGCCGCCCTTCAACCCCAACGCAATATTCACCGCATATAAATCAATAAAAGTATAAGAAAAAGCCTGCCCCACGCCAAAATGCATTTATGTGCCGTAAGCTGTTACATAAAATCCATAAATGTGATTAAAAGTAAGCGGACTTTATCCTGAGATGGAGACCGACGAGTATTTCTTCGCCTGCTATGTTCGCGCTTACTTTTGATACCTGTAATTATTGATTCAATAATATTTGTGTTGTGAGTTTAGTTAATTACGTCGGTCGAAAGTTTTGTAAACAAATTTGTCAAGTTTAAATGGCGTGAGATTTGTATGTATAACATGGTTGAAAATGAACCTGAATGGAGGGCGGCGAGACGCGGGATAGAGTTGCTGATCAACGATAAAAACAAGGAAGCCGAAGATCTCTTTAAGAATGGTCCTCCGAATATTCACATGAGAGCGGGAATGTGTTACGTTACGTTTATGGTAAGCACTTGCAAGAATATATAAATAAATTTACATCTCAACACAGAGGAGAAGATTGGAGGGAATATGGATATATAGGCTTTTACAGCCCTATTCTTTACACTTCTATCTTCCTTGTCCAGTACATATATATACCTATGAAACTATGTTTTTTTTAAATATGATATATTACTACACCTTTATCCACTTGTTTCTTATTATTGAATGCATTATTTTATTATTATTCCAGAATGCCATGATGTGTTTCAACGAGCTGAGGGTGAACGAAGCGATGTGCGCCATCAAGTCCATCGAGGAGCAGTGCATCACGCAGATGGGGTGGGTCAAGCTCCTGAAGGACAGGATCTTCGTGGCTCAGGGCATGGGCAGGTCGCTGGAGGAGTCGCTGGCCCAGCGCATCGTGCTGGCCGACTCGCTAGTCTGCCAGGCCTTCCTCGTCTTCCTCAGGTCGGACTTCACCTCCTTCGTGAAGGCCGGCTGGACCCTCCGGCGGGCGTGGAAGATCTACCAGCAGACCTACGATCAGCTATATGTCCTAGAGAATAGATATAATGGTAATTTTTTTTTGTATTCGTTGATAAGAATTTTATCAGAAAAACAATACCATGTCAATAGCTAAAACAACAAACTCACTTGCTCAAATTTGATTGACGAACGCACCCAAATCGTTTATGTATAATCACTGGTCTAATTCAAATAACTATAAAAATGTTATTAATATAAGAGTCATCTCGAGGCATTTCCTACTAGGTGATGAAATTCAATTAGAATAAAGAATTTCTGTTAAAATGCACCTTCACAATATATGGCAGAGAGAACTCACAGAATCCACTGCACAGATATAAGTTCTGAGAATCAAACTCTATGCAGAATATTGTAAAACATCAAATGGCCATGTAACCTAGCCGATGACAGGTCATATGTCCTGTAAATGCCCGTGTATCCATATAATCCATATTTTTTATTTCAGGTAACAATTCGGCTAGTGGAGCGTGCTCCCCAACTTCTATGTCCTGCTCATCGTGGAGCATCAGCGATAAAGATCCTCCGCTCGAATCCAGCTTCCATCCGTCTCAAAACAAGCCCAGCCAAAACCCTAACGGAAGGCCGCCCAACTTATCTCAACGCCCCGAATCTAAACACACATTCAGCAACTTCTACACCTGCGCCAGTCAAACGTTCTCCAACTTCTCAACCATAGGTGATGACGGCAAAACTCAGGATGGTTGTGAAGGAGAATATGACACAAGATTGTTGGAAAATAATGAAGACATGTTAGAGGAAAGAAATCATAGTTTATCCGTCCAGCCGTCAACGCTAGCCCATCCAAACTCGGCTTGTGAAAACAGTAGAGTCGTTAGCAAGAATCGTCCCATGAGAAAGTCCATGTCCCTTTTCTCTTCCATCAATAATTTTAGTTCAGCTATTTACGATAGTGCAACTTCTTTGATCGGACTCAGGAAGGAAAGTCCAGATAAGTAAGTACTTTCCGACTTCATACACAATAAATAAATCATGCACAAATTTAATCTTCAAATTAATCTAACATAGTTATTTTTCAATTTGTTTGTTTGCCAGTTGAATTCAATTTGGAAATTTTTCTTGTCTTGATGCAAAATGAAATGCAAATTTTCATCACCTCTTTCCGCTTCTTCAACAAAAGCAATTTATATCAATTGACATCTCAACAGAGACGAGAATTTTGGAAGGGAATATGGATATCTAAGTGTTTACAGGGCTTATGACCTCTCATTGGTGGGGTTTACTGGCCACTTGATGTATTACAACATCCCCCATTCTGTAGATCCGTCGAATCCAGTTTTTTCTACAAATGTGTGGACACATTCAAGATGTTAAAAACAATTTAACTTTTACTGCTGCTACTTGAAAATATCGATTATAAATACAACAAAAATTTCATATAAGTGAAATGATGTACAGTCTAACTCCTTAGAGCCCATAGTTTGTAGATTTTCACGGACTCAGATAATGGTTTTTTGGGTTATTATGCCGTGTTTGCTGATGTTTCAGAGCACATTGCAGCTTCTGGGCTGATTTTTTTTGAACATAATTTCTTTTCTTCTCGATTCATCCATAAACAAGTACTCCCTCCTATCCCTGGTCATACCTCTCGAGTCCCGATTTCCGCTCGACCTCCAGGTCGTTTCCGTTGGGGAATTCACTCGGTGAAAACTTCAATTTGGTTTGCATAATTCTTCTCTTGCAGCGGAATAGATCCTGAGGCGGTGGCACGCCTGCTGTCCGCCGTGTCGTTTGGCTACGGGGTGTTCAAGCTGTGCGTGTCCCTCGCGCCGCCCACGCTGCTGCCCTGGGCCACCATGCTGGGCTTCCAGGGGGACCAGAGCGCCGCCGTCCAGTGCCTTACCTACTCCCGCAGGGGAGCCGACATGCGGGCGCCACTCGCCTCGTAAGTCTAACACTATTATCCCATGTATAAGAAATTATAGCAAATCATATCGTCGATCCAATGCCAAAACCGCGAATCTCACTTGTGAGATTGTCACTTCTCTAAAATTCTTGTGAAACTCTGATGCCTTGTATAGGTGCTTAGATTTACATGGTCACTGTTTATAATGTGTTGTGGCTTTTGGGTAAACCTTTTTTGTTGAATAAAGGAGTCTATAAAAATTGTTGTTTATTTCTTAGTTTGGTGATTTCTTATTTCCTGGAACAGAGACCAAAATGTCAGTAACATTTCATCCAACAAAACCGATTTCTTCCGCTTACTGGTTGCTGCTTGAATTTAGATCAATCCTATCTATTATTCTTGTACAGTAAATGTCACATTTCCTCCGCTTTCGTTTGGCTTGTAAATTTTACTATTTCCAATATAAGTATAAGTTTCTGGTTGACTTGGCCGTAAATATGAAATATTTTCCAGACTAACTTTGCTGTGGTACCACACCATAGTCCGCCCCTTCTTGATTAACGATAATGAGGTAACAGCTTCCGGAGTGGAGGAAGCAACTAGGATATTAGAAGAGGAGAAAGGGTTTCAAAATTCAGCTTTATTTTTGTACTTTAAAGGAAGAATTGAAAGAATCAAGGTGAGCAAAAATTTCTATCACATTTATTGAATACATTTAAAATGTAGAAGTCCTTGTAATTATTGTAAATTTCAGCCCAACATACCAGGAGCAATAGATGCATACCAACAGTCTATCACAAATGCTGCTATTCCCGATGTTAAGTTTCTAGGTAATCAAATTTCTTTATATTTATATTTTAAAAAATTATGTATTTAATCTTTTATCCTTGACAGCTTAAATAAATCAATGTGGCACATGAGTACGAAGGTGTTAAGTTCTACCATTTATTTATTTAAAATACACTGAAAATGTCAAGACGAACTTGACATTTTCAAACCTAATAATACTCGTAGTAATAAGTCAATACAGCATTTTATTAGATACTTCCTTTTTGCGTTCCTTATAGCAACAAAACAACCATAAATACAACTAAGATCCTCATTTGTTTGCAGGTTTACACGAGGTGGCGTGGTGCCACCTGCTGACGCTGCACTACGAGAAGGCGTACCTGTGCTTCCACCAGCTGAAGAAGCACAGCCGCTGGTCGCGCAGCTTCTACGCCTACCTGGCCACCGTCACGGCTGGCTCCCACGCCAACCTCAAGGGCGTGCTGCAGGGCAAGCCTGACATTGTCAGATTACTGGACAAGTCCACAAACATAGTAAAGTATTTTGTCAGATTACTGGACAAGTCCACAAACATAGTAAAGTATTTTGTCAGATTGTCGGACACATCCACAAAAACATAGTATAGTATAATGTTAGATTCGTTTGCTTGTTTCAGGGATCTCAGATAGAGAAATATGTGAAGAGAAGAATGATCAAGCTCCCGGAGAAGGGGGACATGGGTTCGGATTGGGTCAAGGACAAGACCTACTGGCAGTTGTATTGTTTTGAGATGCTTTATCTGTGGAACACCTTCCCCAGCTGTGATACTGAAGACTTAACTACAATAATCACTAGTAAGGGCATGTTTTATCACCTCCGTCTAAAGCCCGGATAACTCAATGTCGGTTGTAATTTGCTACCAGATTTAAACGATATTTACAACGGACCGATTTCACCACAAAAATAACGACAAATCTATCTTCTGATTAGCTAGTCAGCACTTTCGTCTGGCAACAGTGCAGCGGTGATGTCAATGCTTTCAAGATGTTTCCTTTTACAAGCTAGAATCGAGTTTTATTATGTTTTTTTTAATATACCAATCCAATACAACATAAAATATTGGATTAACATTATAATATTTCCATTTAAACATATTTTCAACGCATAAAAAATTTGAGTAGAGTTGTCAAACGATCAAAACGACGCCATTTTTAAATACGTTTTATAAGGAGGTTGGGATAGAAAAAACTCATTTTAATCTAAAAACAAATACTGTAAAAATCCAGCCTGGTAAAAATGTTTTAAGATATTTCATTATTTTAGTTATAATCGAGTCCGACAGTGTTGTCCAAGTGACAATATGTATTGAATTTTTATGTAATGTATGTATTTTCTTTTTAGTTTTTGTTTAGTAATTTTTCATGTATCTAAGTACTTACTGTGTAACTTGTAAAAAAATGTTATGTAAAAGCCTTACGGGTGTTAAAACAATAAATAATAAAATAATAAAATATGCCGTATGAACTATAAACTTAAAATACTTCCAATTTCAAACTCCACATCTCTAACCACTAATTATATTATATTTCCAGCGTGCACTCCGTGCGAGGGTGAGACGAATCTCCTCCACGAGCCAATGGTCGGTCTGGGCTGGCTGATCCAAGGTGCCGCCTCCCTGGTGCTGGGGAACCGGCTGGCCAGTTGCGACGGGGCCGGGGCCGCCCCGCCAGTGCTGGGGAACCGGCCGGCCAGCTCCGACGGGGCGGGAGCCGCCGCACTCTTCACCAGGGCAGCCCACGCCTTCAGGATGTGCCTCGCTGCCAGATCCGCCTGCGCGGACGATGTACACGTCTCTGCCTTCGCACAGTATGAACTGTCGCTGCTTCTATTGAGGCAACGCCAAGTAAGTGTCACATTGTATTATAATAAGGGAGAGTAATGGAGTTTAAACTATTTTTTTTTTAAATTTTCCAGGACATTAAAATCCGGTTTTCTCAGAACTATGTCAAGTGGATGTTTAACTTTTGTGCTCTTAACCGTCAATATTAATTTCGGGGCTACTTTAAAACAATCGGAAATAACAGATTCAAACCAAGGGATTTCAATCCGGAGTCTGCAGCTGTAACCACTAGACCACAACCTAGTTCAACTTTAACCGAGTTAAATGCCAAGAGGGAGATACCTCGCACAAATCATTTTGTTGCTTACTTTTCGACATAAAAATCAGAGAAATGTAAAAGATTACCGACTTTAGTATATTTTTAAACTTGTAGTGATATTTTTTGTAAATATGTTTATGTGTACTGAATTCTAATTGACTAAAAGTGTTCTGAGATCTGTAATCTCGTAAAATGGTTGTTTTTTTTTTAACAAAAATGGCTGACACTGATTTTGATTTTGTATTTTTCAGACCAGACCAGAGGGAAAAGATTTGCTGGCGAAGTTAACAACAATGTATAAAGACTACGACTTCGAACGTCGCCTAAATGTTCGCATCAACTCTACGATGCGGAAACTTGAGAAATGTGAAGCAGAAGAAAAGTAAATTCCGTATGTACTTACATAAAACATATTGACTATAATCTTTATACATGAAACGCCGTAAATCTGGCTCGTAACTTCACACTAAACCACTAAAAATACAGTATATTTTGGATACTCTAGGTATTGTATCTTGAGCACATACTCCAGATGTATCCTGCTGTTTTAAAATAATTATTATTATTTATTTTCGCATCTTCGACATACAGTAGAACATCATGATAATCTTTCGGATGTATTCAGCAGAGCGTAGATTGATGTGAGAATTGTGCTAGCTAGCGACATGAGTTGGATCTCTTAGAGGCGTCTAGCAATGTCCAACTTCTCCACATAAAGCAAACATGGCAAATGATTTTTTTTTAATATTTGCTCGTATTAAATACGGTTTTCCGAATTGCCTTCAAAAGTCATGGGATAGGGTAATTATGTTAAAAACATCACAGGTACATCTGAAATGGTGTAAATCTGTCTGCTTGGTAGTTTTTTGTAACAATCATTTATAACCGTGGATCTTTATTGTCATTTAAAACTCAAGGGATTTAATTAATTTTAAAAATGTGTTTTAGATGCAACCACTGATCATTATTTTTCGTTGTATTTACACACATTTGACATATTATTGTCACGATACATAGAATCAGTTTAAAATAAGTCACACAAATAATTATATTTATATTCCTCATGAAAATGGATCTTTATATTTTATATATATATAACAGATAATAATATATTATGTACTATGTTATGTGGCTGTGATGGCATAAGAAATTAACCTCAAAGGTCATTCCATCAGTAAAAATATTGTACTTTAATATGTTTAGTGAAATGGTATTTTTATGAAACCCTATAATCAGTATTTTCCCACAGTAAGTCAGAGAAAAATATTTTTATATATTAAAGCACTTAGTTTTTCTCCTTTACCATTTTTCTTTGCTATTTTTTCGTGGCAGATTTTTTATGTGTGTAGTTTATTTTACATAGACTTTGCATGGAGCAGAAAACTTAAGTTTCTTGTCCAGTTCGCAAACCGTGTAACACAAAAACTGGATGGAATATTGAATGGTCAGCGCGACGTTTGGCTGACCTGACATTTAATATTTTTTTATGTAAAACTTTAAGTAGATATTGATATATTTAATGCTTTTAAAAACGTAAAAAACAAATAACATATTTGCATTATTAGTTATATTAACAATTTCCTGTGAGCAAACATATATGATAACTGCGCTTTTAAACAAAAAAATTGCATGTCTTTTGACAGACTGAACCGTTGCTTTCTGAACAAGAAACTGTACAGTTTTCGATCCAGTGTAAAGTGCGCGCGCATAAGATTTATATAATTCATATATTATAAAAGTACTCATTTAATAAACCTAATATTTTTTCAACCTCCCAATAAATTGTTAAATTATGCAGTTGAGAATTTCATAGATTTAAATGTTTTTGGCAGGCTGTAAAAAAGGACATCAGAAAATATTTTTGGAAAATTTCAATTCACCTATTAATACAAGCACAAATAAAATAAATGGGTTTGAAATTAAATTTAAACTTAAACTATTTCAATCATTTTTTTTAATGAATACAAATACTTGTAGACAAATTACTGGATTATACCCATGCTGGGCTGATATCAGATATTATTGATATCCCAACAGAAACAGAGACAGAGAAACTCTGGAAACTAATGTGAGTTATCTAGGCATTTACAGGGCTTATGACCTTTCATTGGCTGGGTTAAGTGGCAAAAAAATGCTTTGCAATCTTCTCAACAGATGACACCAGCATAGAAAAATTCTATAAAGCGGAATGACGAAGACGATTTCAATATATATAGTAGTTCCAAAAATTTGTCATATATGGTTATCAGATGATGGGCGGAATGGGGAATGTTGTAGAACGTCAAATGGCCACTTAACCCAGCCAATGACAGGTCATAAGCCCTGTAAACGTCTATATAACACACATTAGTTTCCAGAGTTTCTCTATCTCTGTTGGGATATCAATAATATCTTAAATTATTTCACTTATAAAATATATACTCCTGTATTTTTACTATATTATATTGCAACTATGTGTAGGCACTAGCCGTCCTAAATTGATTCTCTAATTGAGTTCCTAGAAATTAAAAATGTACTCAATGTTAAATAAACTTTGTTCAACTTTTACCATGTATGTAATTTGATTAGGTGAATCTATGTTCCTTACATTTATAATTTGTAAATAATGTACCTATTGTTTAGTTCCTAGTATATTTGAAAAATATATATATTACATTTTTACACCTTTGTTACAAAATATTTATGGTTAATAATATTATTTTCATATCATAATTTTTTCAGATGTTTTTTTTATAGTTTATGGTATCGTTGTGGTGGTGAAGAAAACCAACACACATTAAATGTGTTGGTAAAAAAAAAAATTTTCAATGATTTTTACGCTATGTTTCTCGGAAAACCATAATATACTAGTGGAGTGAGCTATGTGGTATTAATTACATAGTTACAATACTGAATTTTGCTAAAATGTGTGGACGGGAGGTGATTCTTCATACAGTTACGATATTATTTAAAACTTGTTCATTTTCTCAAAACAATATCGTCTATGTAAGTTCAATACCGCGTATGAGCCAATAAGTTCAAAATACACATTTTTGGTGATTTTCGTTGAACGAAACAAGCCGCATCGATTGGTTAATTCAAATTTTAAAATTGACCAATAGTCTGCTAGCACTCGGTTAATGTCAATACTGCGAATAAACCATCTTCACAATAGAAGCAAGCAATACTGCGTATATCCCGATAAAAATTTCATGTTTACCTCTTTTTTTTACGAAATTGGAGGGTTTTTTGTCTCCCCTGAACATTTTGACATTCCCTGAACGTTCTTCCGCGGTATTGAACTTACACAAACGATATATTTTCTCATCACCCCCCACAACAATATTAGGCATAACTTATATAGGTATTTGATATTTATAAAATACGTAAATATCAAAGCATTTATCTCCTTGAATAGGTGCATCAATATAACTGAAATAGAGGAGAGGAGGGGGGTTCGGGGATAAGAAAGGAAATAAAAGTCTTGTGTAAAATTGAATCATCAACCATTTTATTGAAGGTTGTTCTGGGTGAAGTAACCTCCATGCAGTGAAACCATTACAGCCAAACTATAAAACCAAATGGCTTATGAAAGAGTTTTGTTTAAAGCTACAACAGGCACCTACGGTCAATACCTTGTCTCATCACTGGCAGCTGTGGTTGCGATATTACTGCTATTAGAGCTAATATAGGCAACCCGAGTGATTACACCCACCTACGGCAATACCTTGTCTCATCACTGGCAGCTGTGGTTGCGATATAACTGCTATTAGAGCTAATATAGGCAACCCGAGTGATTACACCCACCTACGGCAATACCTTGTCTCATCACTGGCAGCTGTGGTTGCGATATTACTGCTATTAGAGCTAATATAGGCAACCCGAGTGATTACACCCACCTACGGCAATACCTTGTCTCATCACTGGCAGCTGTGGTTGCGATATTACTGCTATTAGAGCTAATATAGGCAACCCGAGTGATTACACCCACTTCCTGGAATTCTTTACTATCGATACGAATATAACCTAGATAAATATAAAACGAAGTGTAAAAAATAATAATGGCAACTAGATATTAAATAGACAAATTATCAACATTTACAATATCTACATTGAATACAAAATATTTCAGAATGTGTATTTTTTTACCATTTCAAAACAACAAATAAAAATTTAACTCAACACGATGTTTAATTTTTTATGAATATGATTAAAAATAAATCTTTTCAAATGTAATATTATGTTAACTAACATGCCAAAAATATAATTTGAACGCAACTAAACACTTTGTACAACAGAAAATTTCAAAGTGAAAATACATATACAAGTACCCTTCTGTACGGTGGCTAAATGTTACATTGGGAGGAATTGTGTAGAATTAGCGACATTACGCTGCGATTTAAGTCATTTAATTCTAGTTATTTCCACATCCAAGAGACTAAAATACTTTGCTATAAAAAGTTGTATAAAATTTAACACAATACATTTTTGGTTCTTTCATTCTCCAATTTCTTATTACGGTGGACATTTTTATTATTTTGTACATTGATCACTTAAATTCAATTATAATTATTATTTGGATGTTGCCAGGAAATGACCTATACAGGTCTTACAGTACAGGCAACCTGCCAGTGGTCGTTGTTTTCCAACTTTATTTACGTTTTACAATAAAAAGAGTACAAATATACAAAAACATGCAAGTTCTCATTTGTATGAAAATATTTCAATTTATGTGAACTTTACGAGACACATTTCTATGGACAATATCTAATTAGAAATTCTATAGAAATAAATGTTATCCAGTTTAGTTAACTAACTTGAGCTTTGGTATTGTGGAAAACTTGTATTGGCACTGTATACATGGCTCAAGTGATACATTTTAAGTTGAATGTAACGGATGTATCGACCGCATGATGAACTTGGAGATTTGTACGACGGAGCTATATATACAGAGCCAATTGCTTCTAGTAGACTTAACAATATTTTCCCACTCTGAGCGCACTTCCCCAGCCCATTTACAGTTAATATTGAGCACATGGTAGAAAGTCTAGAGTATTACTATAAAACCCGGTAATATTAACAGATCGAGGTTTATTACTTTCTTAAAAGAAATTTACGAAAAGGCACATTTACATAATCCATAAGGTTGTGTTTACAAAATCATACAATTTTGTTAAGTAGTAAGCCGTCTTTACATTAAAATCAAATGGCGTAAAATAATAATTCATAACTATCAATAACCAACATTCATAATTCTACAATACAGATTGGGGGGTATGGGTATTGAGCTAGACAATATGTAAAATTGTGAATAACATTAACAGGTATAGCTCACCCGCAACATTACATACTCGTGCATCAGTTCTCCGCCTCGTGAGATATTGTGATGGGGTTGATTGGGAGACTGTTGCACTATATGAGGTGGGGAGCTGAACACTATAGGAGTCCACTTTCAGTGGAACAACAGACTACATATCAAATGTTGAGAGAACATAACTAAAATTAATTAATTGCACAGAATTGGTACGAATTTAAATGTTTGTATAATATCGATAAGAAATAAATAGTCACACATAACAAAGCATAGGTGCCAAGGCGTGGAATTGACAAAAATACATAATATACAAATTGCCTCGAGAAATGGTATTAATGTAAATATATCGGACTAGCTGAAAATGTACTTTACCCTATTCATATACGCAGTAAAATTGAAATTGTTACGTCGACATTGAAAATATCACTTCAATTTGAGAATAAAATAAAAATTTGCAATACAATATAACTTAAACAGAAATTAACAGTAATTATATATAATATTATATTTACAATAAAAAATATCTCTACAATCAACGTAACATACCCATAGCTGGTGTGAAGTCATCCTTTTTAATGATATGTAGAGAAGGAATTCATTCACGGGCTGGGAACACGAAATATTGGTTAATCCTCACGACACTGTGCCCTAACGTACACTGGCAACTGGCAGTCCTCGTATTGTCAGTACTGGGGGTGCGGGCCCGACTGGCCTATAACGGCCGGAGGTCCACGAAGTCGAACAGGTCGGAGAGGCCCTCCTCCGGGTCCAGGGAGAAGATGTAGTCGCTCTCCGTCAGGGGCGGGTCCAGCGGCGTGAAGGGGGCGAACATCTCCTCCGAGCCCAGCACATCTGGAATATTGCACTCTTTTACAATCACACTAATATTGTTCCAACACAACTTAGTAGAAAGGGGAGCATTCCTCTTGTTTTGTGACATTACAAAATCAATGTTTTTACAAATCAAATATAACGGGTGGTGGCCCAGTGGGTGGCGTCGCGGTCTCTGAGTCCAGAGATCGTCGGTTCGAATCCCCACTTTGACACAATTCGATTCCTATTTTCAAGCACAAGCCGCTTAGGCTTTATTGAAAATAGTATTTACAAATTGAAATATGTGCAAATATAAGATTGCATAGATTTCTTTTTTTAAAATTTTTTTAAAAAAATAACAAATTAGTCCCTACGTGGAATAAAAGCGTTATTGCGTTAAATGGAACAACAAGTGTATTCTGAGAATGTCTGGTAAACATTTCGCTGCCATAGTAAAAGTTCAAACCACTGAAATTCTAGAATGTGTAGTGAGACTTTTTGAAATTTGATTAGTATATACTTGAATATTAGAACAGGCTTATGGGAAAACAGCGTTAACGCAATAACACTTACTCCAAGTAGGATAGAGTAGAATACAGTGGGTGAATACGGAGGATGATTTAGTAATAGTTAGAAATGGGCCGGTGTTAGTTTCCGTATGGCGGTGGTAGTAGTGTTAGTGCGGGCGGGCGCGTGAGCTGAATCCCATGGTGCTACAAGCCAACGTGGGAGCCTGGGGGCAGGCTACACAGTGCAGCAGGCACGGGATCCCGCTCACGCCCCGGCGCTGCCAGATCTCCACGCCCCAGCATGCCGTAGCCCGCAGACCAAGGACAAGTGGTCGCGTGCTAACCCTACAATCCCAATTTACGCCATTACATATTACCAATTTCTGTATAATGCTTGTTTGGATATGTAATCATTTTGTTATGAAGATACTAAGCGTAGCGAGTGGGGGCCAGCTTATTATCTAGAGTCGCAGCTGACCTTTTTCTACAAAAGGGTTCTTCCCGATAACACGAATATTATTAAAAACGTTATAAATATTTAAAGTATATTTTTTACGATTCCAACGATATAAAAACACAATACTCAAAAATTTTGTTTTAATTAAAATTTTTATGTTTTAAAAACACGAAAATACGAATAATTTTTAAGGCCCGTTATTGGCTAATGACGTCATACCCGTCCACCGTGAAAGGCGTGAAATTCATTCCGTAGTAAGCGCCTATATTGCTTGTACGTCACACCGCATGCGCGCCAAATGTAGGATTTTGCGAGCGATTTGAAAATGCGCTATTTCAAACCGCGCTAGAAAAATTGTAAAAAATCGTAAAAAAAAATTCCCTTGATATTGTAATTTTTCAATTAATTTTTTGAAGTAAAAAATTAAAAATTCGAAAGAACCCCATTCTTTTACTCAATATGTTGAAAGTATTGTGTAATGTATAAAAAATGTATTTACAATGTATTTATAATTGTAATTTATTTAATGTTGATAATAACTCGTAAATGATATAAAATACTGGTTAGGTCTCGACTTAACACGGATGTACATCTAGAAAGTCGGAACATGGAACCTATAAATTGTTCATTGTTGTATGTCTTAATATGTCAAATAAATAATAAGCATTCGACAGAGATTACAAATACGTATTTGAGTGTAGGTAAAAATGACAAAGATTGGGTTTCTAGGATTAACAACACTACCGTGCAGAACATAAACCGCAGTAATAGCAGAACGCTCTTGGTTAAACTTGGAAGAGCCCATGATATTGGCAACACAAGGAACTTTGCCAACATGAGCCCTGTGGGTACAGTTAAGCCAATTATATATTTGCTCTTACTGCGGTTTAACTTCTGCACTGCAGAAAAATCTAATTAGAAAATGAAGCACATTTTTAACAATTCAGTGATGTTATAAAAATGAACACTTATTTAAAAGGAAGCGTGGTCATGTTTCTCTATACAAATGTAGTCTTCTGTTTTCTTCCTGAAATTTAGCACCGGAGCAAATATTTTTTACACATTTTAGATATCTACCGGAAGTTTACTTGCATTTTAATTTTTAGATATTTATTTCTTAAAAATAACACTACATACATGCTTCTGGTCGATAATTTGTCAAATAATTGCTGCGATAGTGCTAAATTTCAGGAATATATTTGTACGGAGAAACTAAGCATGTGATCTTGCATCCTCACAAGCATTTTAAACAAAAGAGTGAAGTTATCAAAACTTATTTAGATTTTGACGTTCATTTGGTGAATTTATATAACTTTTTACTGAGAGAAAATGCCGACAGTCATTTTTATATCCATAAATTGCGTGACTTATGAAACATGGTTTAGCATAAATTCTAGGAGCATTTCCCTCTGTGTATTAATTGTTCTTTATTCCTTAGAGTTCGATATTTGTGAGAAAATCTTTTGAAGCCCAAAACTGTCTCAAACATTTTTTAAAAAATTAAAAAAACTTTTCTCCAAAAAACTGATGCAAAAATCACAAATGAAACAACTTAAGATGAACTTATTGAACCAAGATATTCGTTAGCAAAAATTGCAAAGGTTATTGAAGGGAACACTCCAAAATGTAGCATTTGAATGTTAGAAAATTGTTAGTATGAAAGGCGAAAACCATTATGTGAAACAGCAAATGAAAGGATATTGTTATGTACAAAGTTGTGGACTTAAGTATGAGGCTTCCCACTGATTTGTCTACTTACATTCTGCAGGTCGGACAGTCTTCTTGGGCGATGTTAAATATTTATTGCAGAAACTCAAAATGGAATAAATATCCCAGGATTTGGAATAAAAAAATCAGCGTAAAGTATATATCCATTGTTGATGCATGCGACGACGGCAGCACCCTCCTAGCTAGAACTCAGACTGTGATGTGAGACACAATAACACAGGTCACAGGATGAGATCTAGTTAGGCTGGCACAGTTGCTAACACAATCCGTACACTCGCTAGATTTCTCCAGAATGCCAAAATACACAAAAACAACAATAAAATGAACCTATAGGTGGGAGGTCTTATAATATTACCACTACTATTGTTGATCCATCATAAGAATACCCTGTGAAAAGACGAAATTTGGTTCCTACTCCTCTCCCCCACTAGGATCCCTCACCCCCGGCAGCCCTACCGGCTAGCGGAGATGTCTACACTATCTATCTGACCGTCTTGTCGTGTGCCTAAATATCTTAACTTACTCAGTCCCCTATATTAAAATGGAGTTGTAAATTATATTAAGTGCCGAGTTGGAACTCTCTAATTTAGCAAAGCTTGGGTTTTTTACATGCAATTTCATGCAAACATTTATATTTGTGTGTACATTTTCAATGTGGTCGGCAAAACACCAATTAGGTACTTGGGGTCATGAAATTAATCCGACCCCTGAGCCAGCGGTGACGGTCTTTTATGTAAGCTGCCCGTTAGGAGTTTACCTAACTATAGGAGGAAACCATTATCAAATACATAAGATTGTTGAATTAATTTTTAATTATTATTTCAAATATTTAAATTTTATTAGAATGGGCGGAGTATGCGCGTCACAGGGTATTCTTGGGATGAACAGGGTATACTCTCTCTTATCCGCACCTAATCGTGCATAGGGCACTGCATTGGTACACCGAGTGCAGTAAATCTTGATCATTTGTTACATGAGAGAAATACAACATCAATTTACTGAGGATGTATGCACTGATTAAAATTCAGTTAAAGAATGTTCTCATATTTCACGGGACAAATTTACAAATAATGAATGACAGTGGTAATGCTGTATAAAGCTAAATACAATAATACCTCTCATATAACTTTTAGCTTTAAGGTAAGGGGAGTCTAACACAGAACCGGCTTTACTAATTCTGGATACGCCAACTTCATTTGGTACTTTTACTTTCGTCTCCATACCAAATAAAGACAGCGATATCACATATCTGGAAGTCGTGCCGTGCCTTAGCCCTCGATATGTTGACAAAACAGGTGAACAGAGCAAGTTACCAGAGTGCTGGTCCTCGGTCTGGAATTGGAAGCGACCGCCGCCCATGGGCGCAAAGTCATCGCTGTCCTCGATGAGCGCGTTTCGCAGGCGGCACACGTCCTGTATGTCGGACTGCGGCCCGTCGGGGTCCCGCTTGATGAGGAGCGGCGGGTCCCCGAGCGTGTTCGCCAGGTTGCGCGCGGCCCGCAGCGCCGGCCGCTGCGCCAGCACGGGCCGCAGCGGGCTGAGGATGCTGTTCTGGTGCCGGATGTCCTCGATCAGCGGCCGCAGCATCTCCTTCTTGTCTTCCAGCAGTGGGTCGGAGAACGTGATGACGGGGGACTCGGGCTTGGGGCAGAGGAACACTTCTATTTCGTCCTTCTCCGCCTTCAGGTGAATGACGTAGCCGTTTTTGTCTGGTTGAGGAACCTGGAAGTGTACGCAGGTTGTAAATCAGATAAGAAATAAAATGATGGTTCCCGCAGCAAATGAATGATGAAAGAACTGCTAAAATAATTTTTGAGCGAGTGTGTCCTGGTGTAGAAGGCAAGAAAGACATGGTATGATCAAGTACAACATGTATTTGAAAGTGGTCTTAAAAATAGTCGGAGAGTATGTATGAGATGTATGAATGTGAAGAAAGCAAAGAAAGTGTAAAGGACGGAGTTTTGTGGCGTTCTATCCTCTGAGAATTGACGTGGTGATTATTTATTCTAAAATAACACTGCTTTGGTTTGCTTAGAATTGAGAAGTAAGGGAAGGAAGTGAGGAACACAATGATCTCTGGAGATTTGAGATTAAGAAGACAGCAGGCGAAGCAGCTACAAACTGGAACCCCCTCCCCTATAACCTAGATGAGTGGGAGATTTGATCGACTGTGTAGGTCTCGCATAAGTCACCACAGAAGCGGCTTTTTTCATCTGTCTACCTGATGAATGACAAGACGTCAGGGCATGAAGCTCCTGACGTCACTGCGACCTGTGACGGTTCCACTTGAGTTCTCAAGGGTACTCACACTGAGCGTGGTCTCAGGCGGCGCCCGTATGGGGATGACCGTCTGGTCATGGAAGACGCGGATGCCCTTGAGGTCCTGGTAGGTGATGTACGCGTAGCGGCGATCGCGGCTCAGGCGCTGCAGGTGACGCGTGGCCGTGGCGATGGCCCGGTCCAGCGCCTCCTCCTGCCCGCCCAACGACTGCAGCGCGCGCGTCAGCCGCCGCTGGTGCGCCGAGCTGGCTGAGTTCTCCGACTCCGAGCCACCTGGAAAATTCACACGTTCAATAAGGATAAATTGAGAAGTAATCGCAAATACAAAGAAAAGAAAACATGCAAATAGAAGTAATCGCAATCAAATACAAAGAAAAGAAAACATGCAAATAAATGCAAAACAACACTTAGTGTTTGCACTTCCACAATTATTTTCTATCAAAATTTAACTTGAATATCAGAATTGATGGAAAAGTTACATTTTAAAAGGAGAGGTGGCGTTTGGAGGAATGGTTTTACTGTACTAATTGAACGACTGCGTAATATTATGCATCAGATAGTTTGATCAAAATAAGTGGAATTTAATACATTTAGAACCTGCAAATACAACAAAATTCGGTACAAGATCTCTAAAATACATAGCATTTTCGAATTTAATTTATTACCTGACATGTTTAAGATCCCTGTATCTAACTATCGAAACAGGACCTCTGATTTGAAGAAATATTATTTTATTAAGTATTTTGAATGATACCTTTTCTACTTGCATCGATATAATATATGGTCTTGCTGTTACTGTAATAATTCACTTTATTATTTCTTTAGGTTTTATGTTTTCATTGGATTGTATATATTGTGTTTATTTTATGATCTAAGCGATGTCAGTGCGTATTAGAATAAAAATGAATATGTGTTTTTTATTTGGGTTTATTGTAAAAACTCCTAGGGAGCATTGGATTGAAAAAAAAAAAAACCTTTTTTTTTTCTCTATGTAATGTTTTTTTTATAAATTAAAAAAAGAAATATTAAAGATTGTAGATAAGATTTTATTTACCACATTTCCACTGTATGTTGTTCTTAGACTTCTTCTCTAGAATGCCGATCCCCTCGAGCACATTGGTGATGTCGTATATCCTCCGTTTCTGCACGTCCAGCTTCTCCGAGGCCACATTCAAATCCATCACACCATCAGGAGAATTCTTCAAGAGTTGGACAAATTTCTTCGTTAACAGACTAAGAGACGTATCAAAACGACTGGTGACAAAAGAAACAAACTGTGTAAGAGTATCGGTTTAAACATTCATTATTTACGCACATGAAACCAATACAATATAATTTTATCAACAGTGATATTGTTTCTTTAAGTCGTTTAAAAAGAAAATTTCAATTTTAATTTCGTTTGTGATTCATAAGAATTTATTTGTATGTATAACATATCATCTATACAACGCCAAAACTTGAAATGCCATAAACCTAAGTAGGGTTTAAATTATTCGTAGCTTAAAATAGTGATCAGATTGTTAGTTACGGAAATAGTTATATTTTGTTATAATTGAAAAAGGTTTATAATTTGAAATTACAATTTCTAAACTCAATATATAGAATAGACGTTCTGTAGATTGACGGTTTTAGCATTGAGCAGACGATAAATAAAAATATATTAATAATTAATATAATTCAAGCAAATAATTTTAGCTCATTTTGTGGATGCAGATTTAATCTAACAGTGTACCCCCCCAAATAATGTTTCCAGTTATAAAACTCGTAAGCAATAAAAAATATGAGAAAAGCTCACTTAGTAATATAATAAATGTATGAAAAATATATGCCCAAAAATTTCAACCACCTACTAATAAACATTGCCTAATAAACAATACACATAAACTTATGTTTGAAATCTGCATTTACACAATTTATTAGATGCACTCCTGAATGCATTTTCATTAATTAAATTAACCAAAGTCTTAAAAAAAAAAAATATTTCTATTTCTTGGACACTAAGATTCTGCATGATTTGTTAAAAGTAACATTTAGAGAGATTTGTAAAGTAAGTAGTGGAGTAAGGGTAAATGTTTGGTATTAACTGGAGCGCTCGGAGAACTTCTTGATGGTGTTGGCGGCTCTCCAGTTGGGAGTGTGATGCTGCTTGTGCGGCCGCCTCTGCTTGGGCGTCTTGAACTCCGCCTTCATGGGCACCACGGCCGGGGTGCGAAAACTCCTGCCTCCGCTGTCGCAGCTCATATTCAGTCTCCGCTTCACGGCCTGAAGAGAAGATAACAAATGTTTATATAGATGGAACTAGGAAAATTGACAAGTAGGCACACCGGAGTTTGTAAATTCAGTGTTTATTCATTGCTGGCAAAAAAAAATTATTATTTTAAGTGAACAGCAGAGAATCTGATACACTCAAATCTGACAGACAGTTGCGTTAATAAATATTTTAGCAATAAGAACATTAGTCCAAGATATTTGCAAAACAAATTAAAAAACAGTGTCTTTTTTCATAAATACGCAACAAGAGGTTAAAAAAATATAAGATTAGAAAAGAAAAGAAAAACTATGTCACATAATTGTCTCATGTATAAGGGCATTAAAATATATGAGGAGATTCCTGATGATATAAGAAATGAACAAAATGTAAATTTATTTAGGGTTAAATGTAAAAAATATATGTGTAAAAAATATTTGTGTACTATTGTAGCTAGATTGAAAAATGTATAATGTTAGGATAAGAATAATTAGGAAAAAATTTAGTGTACATGAAAATAATATTAGTCTATGTAAATTATATAGCACTAAATAAATATAATAATTTTAAAAAAATTATTTGTTTTTTAATAAATCTGTAATAATGATGAATCCAGAAAAAAAAAAACTGTCCTATTTGTTCCATCTCCAAAAGAAAAATATTTTGACTAGATTTTTAAAAATCCATAAAACAAAGTAAGAGATCGTGTTAAGAGTGATCAGCCTAATGTGATGGAATAGGTCTTTAATTTGGAGATTACTTGCATTTTCAGCAAGGTTCAAATCACTCTATCCAATATAGTTTTTACGGGGGTTTCAACATTTGAAATCACGTGTCTAATTTACAATGAAGTAATGCGTGAAGGTTGGCCAACACTGATATAAGTGAGAATAAACAGTGTTTCACTACAAGGAATGCCCTCAGGTGGTGAAGAGGTGGTGAGGCACCTACGGCAGCAGCAGTGAAGCTGAACGCTCACCAAGTGGTGCGTGAATGTTTTTGCAGACCTGCCATAACTGTAATAGCAATATTAGCAGTATGACTGAACACTTGATTCAACTGCAATATGTTGGCGGATTCTATACAATATTAACAGCATAGTAATCGGACTAGAGATTGACCAATACACGGAATATACCTAAACCAAGAAGATGACAAATTGAGGAGCATTTTTTCAAGGTGATGCACCAAAAAAATCAAATTCTACAGTAGGAACGTTTTTAATTGAGGAAGTACTTCTCAATTACTCTTTGAATAAAATTTTTATTTATTAATTCGAAGAGTTGAAATACTATTATTTGTTGTTTCATTTTTTGTGAAAGATATGTTTGAAAAATGTAATTACGAAGTATTTTTCATTTAATTAATCTAGAGAATCTAAATGTTTTTTAAAAAAACTGATAATAAAAGTAAATATTATCATGTTATTTTACTAATATTCTGTCGTAATTCATTACAGGCACTAAGCATCTAAGATCTGCACAGCAGTGTTAGTTTATTAATAAATAAATCTGCACTTATTATTAGGATTTCAATAATAATTATACTTAAAATCCAAATTGTATTGTACTGTAAATTAATATTTTATCTGTTAAGGCATTGTTATGGCCTAATATTTCAGCATCTCTCTCCGAGTATAAACATAAACTGCGCTTCGATTCTGTAAGTGTTTTTAAACTACTGCGCATACGATTTTGTACTGATTGTAACATTCTTCCAGCTATAAAAAAAGTCATTAATTTTTCAGGTTTAAAAAAAACGCATGCTGAGAACTTGGTTGCTAGAACGAAAGTTATTATACTGAGTTTTTATTTTTCTTGTTCATAATATTCTCTACATAGTTTTACGGTTATATAACACTGAATATGCTTGTAAATAGAACTGTATTTTTATTTTACAATTTTGTTTGCAAGAATTGTGAATTTTAATTTTGTATTTTGAACATGTATTTATGCACCTACTGATGAGTTGCAGTAGGCAACTCAATAGGACATATTATTTTATGCTATATTTCGTATATATTGAAAATACATTTAAAAAACATTTAAAAAAAATTTAGAACTACTATGAAAAACTATTCAGTAATGATAAAAATAAGTAAACAACATTTTTAAAGCCCGCTATATATGGGACAGTTTACTACACAGTTTTCTGTGCAGTCTGAAAACGGTCCCGTATAAAGCTAAAACTGCATGAAAAACTGTGTGCTAGTGTCAGATTTAAGCTGACATGACAGTCAATGTTTTTTATGTAAATGTTTAAGTAGACATTGGTTTATTGTATGCTTTTAAATACGTAAAAAACCAATAACATATTTACATTATTAGCTAAATATACAATTTCCTGAGAGCAAACATACGATAATAACTTACAATCGCGTTTCAAAAATACACATATTTAGCGTGTCTTTTGACAGAAGTTTTGACAGACTGCACAGTTTTCTGAACAAGAAACTGTGTAGTTTTCTGAACAAGAAACTGTGTAGTTTTCTGAACAAGAAACTGTCCCATATAAGCGGGCATAACAATGTATATTGGATATCCAAGACATAGAAGTATGAAAAAATACGAAAAATTAAAAAAATCTAAAAAAATTATTTTAAAAGTTATAAAAAATCCCAAGACTAAAATAATGTAGAAATGTTTATAAACATTTTTACAAACGGTTTATCAATATAAGTAGATGCATTCTGTGTACACCTGGCTTATTCCTGCAGCATTTGTGTTGGGCTAGGGGCCAGGGGACAAAGGCAGAAATTACACTGCCAAGAAGCCCCAGTTATTTATTATAAGGGTGACCCTTCCTGCCTGTGTGTGTGTGGCCACCACCACATGCAGCCACTGCTCCTTGTAAGGGTAAGGAGGGCCGTGTGTCTGCAAGATGCATTCGTGTGTGAACACTACATGCCAGTGTGTGTGTGTGCCTGTTATAGGGGTGATCAAAGTCTTGTGTGTGTTGGAGAAGAATAATTTGGAGATTACTTTTTATGTATGTGATGGTTGCATAATTTTTGGGGAAAGTGTGTTTTGTGGGATATCATTATGTAACTGTTTTTTAATTTTTTTATTTTAAATAGTTTTTAAATGATCTAATATCATTACCTACCCATAATATTTTTTTAATTATTATATTTTTTGTAAAATTAACTGAAAATAAATATGTATCCCAGACATTAATTTTATCATCAAATAAAATGTATTTTATTATAACAAGCTAAGGTCATAATAAATAAAACAAAAAAAACATGTTTTCAACCAATTTCAAGAAGTTTATATAGTTTAAGGGGATTTGGAAAAAAAAAATATGCATTATATTATCTATTTATTATTTTTTTAAAAAGAAATATTTGAGCTCTTATGATATACTCAAATATTTCAATTTCGGGCTGCTTTCAAATAGTCGGAAATAACTGTGCCAGAAAGCAGGAAATTAAAGTGTAATTATGCTTAATTATTGTTAAATACTTCAGACATTTTAAAAAATATATATATGAAAGTGGCCATGCATGTATGACAAGGTGCACGAAATAGAAACTCTAGGATCAAATCAGCCATCACAACTTGTTTCCTACTTTCTGGCACAGTTATTTACTAATACTTGAAACAAGTTCTATCTTAGAAATGCAAAAAAAAAACGATTATAAAATATTAATAGGTTGCCTCAAGGTTGTCGAACCCTGGGTGTAATATTGTGAATGGAGGTAACTACAATAGTTAACTGTTAGAGTAGGAACTAGCAACTGCAAAGTGTGGCTGAATGTGTGCAACTCCTAACCTACCAGTAGGCAGGCCTAGTGAAGGTGAAATTTCTGTGATGAGCCCAAGATGCCATAATATAAAGAGGGTAGCACAATACATACACAGGCGTAGTGCGTGTATTGTGTGTGGGGGCAATGACACACAGTGGATGGGGTCCCCAAATATACCGGTATTTTACTGCAAATATTTATGTCAGCTAATGAGAAATATTTTACGTAAATCTATTAAATATGCATTTACAGATGATTTTCAGAATGTATTTATTTGGGGAATGGCAAAAATTTAGTAAATAATGCTGCGTACACCATTACACAAAAAAAGCTTTCAGTAGTTTTAAAATTGTAAATAACTAACTAACTAACCATCACGCCATTTCTCCGTAGGGGTAGGCAGAGAGGATAGAACGCCATACCACTCTGTCCTGACAGACTTCCTTTGCTTCCTCTATTTTCATACATCTTCTCATGCACATACGCCGATTGTTTCGACTTTTCACATGACCACTTTCAAGTACTTGACGTACTTGGTCATGCCATGTCTTTCTCGGCCTTCCGCAGCTTCTACATCCAGGCACACTTGCATTTAAACTTCTTTTAGCCGTTCTTTCCACATGACCATTCGCTCCACATGACCAAACAGCTTTGCACTCTAACAACCATAATTTCAAAATAATCTGAAGCATAATACTAATCATCTTGCCTTCATGCAATAAAAGTTCCAATGCAGTGCCCTATGCACAAATAGGTGCAGATAAGGAAAAGTAAATAATTATTTCAACACCTTTTTTCTTTTGAATTTAATTAATTGTAGTTTTTTTTTTACTTTGTTGTTAGTATGTTTTGAACGGGTGGTGGCCCAGTGGGTAGTGTCGCGGTCTCTGAGTCCAGAGATCGTCGGTTCGAATCCCCACTTCGACACGACTCGATTCCTATTTTCAAGCTCAAAAACAGTATGGCTTAAAAACAGTATTTACATATTGAAATATGTGCAAATATCATAAGATTGCACAGATTTCTTTTTTATATATATATTTTTTTTAATTGTACATTTTCATAGTATTTTATTCAATTTAAGGTTTTTTTTTGTAAATGTTGTATTTGCTCTGTAATTGATTTATTTTCCTTGTATTACTTGAAATATTGCATATCTAAATAAAAAAAGTTTTCGCATGAAAATTTTTTAATTTTCCGAGTGAAAGCCATTCATAATATATTGTAACAAGTGGATATCTATTATTAATAATTGGATCACCTCAATGATGTTTTATGACATAGTTTTATTGAGGGAAAAAAAGTTCTGGTACGTACTTTTTTTTAATTATTTCAAATACTTTTGCAAGGAAGTAGAAATCATACTGTGGTAGAGAAGGAATTAAAATCTGAAATAGAGTTTGCAACACTAACCACGGGACCAAAATCTTCGTCATATGAAGACAATACTGTTTTAAAGCTTAATAAATTATCTATCGCGGCAAGCAGTAAGAATTAATTTTACTACACTTAAATAATACTCCAGTATCTAAACAAATTTTAAGAAAACAAATTTCAAATGATAATACTGAAGGCCCCTTTTGAAGTAATGGCTAAGACAAGATTTTGAATTCGGTTCTCTGCGACTTCACAAAAGTTAAAAAAGTTTTTTTGAGCATTTTTTAATGTGGTTTTTTCTTTATAATTCAGCCTCTTAAACAATTTCTTAATTTTTAAATAAATGTAATAAACGGTAGCCCCCATAGCGTGTAGTAGCTGGACTACAAAGATTCCAGGTTCTATTCCCAGTGTAATCACAAAAATCAAGCCTGGGTGTTTGTGATGAAGTGATGTTTTGGAAGAAACTTAAAACCCATTTGTTTTCTTAACCTTTTGATTAAAGTCCCTTCTATTTAAAGAATAAGTTTTTTCATTATAATTTATACAACCATATAAATAATTTTTTTAAATTCAATATTTAAAGCACTCTTGAGGTACTATTAGACAAAAATTGTGATTTATAAATAATGATGATTTTTTTTAAATGTGATATTGTTTAACACTATTATTGTGCCTAGCCTGTTGAGGTGATCAATAAATGAATCAATAAAATTTTAAAAGTTGCAAACAAATTAATTTTAAATGAGTTTTATTTTGAAACAACATTTTTTAAAAGAATACAAATACTTGTAGACAAATTACTGGATTATACCCTTGCTGGGCTGATATCAGATATTATTGATATCCCAACAGAGACAGAGAAACTCTGGAAACGAATGTGGGTTATCTAGGCGTTTACAGGGCTTATGACCTGTCATTGGCTGGGTTAAGTGGCCACTTGACGTACTACAACATTCCCATGATAACCCACATTCGTTTCCAGAGTTTCTCTGTCTCTGCTGGGATATCAATAATATCTGAGTTTTATTTTATTCAATTCAGTATCAATTTACGCGATTTTGTGCCTTCACAATCAGCAAGAATAGACAGATGGGTTTGGTGGTAATTTAGGAAAAGACATGATCTCAAAACCATTGTCCCGCCTTCCCCCCCAGATTGGGGTTCCCCCCCGCGTGATTAGGGGGAAACAGCATCCCATTGTCAGGGTCTGGAGGGGGACCCACAGTACCTCGGGTACCCTGATCTCTGTATCCTGTCGTGTCATCATTAACACTGGGATGTCCAACCACTTAAACATGCCGTGAACTGCATTATCAATTCCACACGGCTTTTGTAATCTTTGTTTTTATAAAATAGTATCTTCAAATTTGATAAGCAGGTTGGCTTACTTTTAAATGCATTCTATTAAAATGGATAAATGAGACAGTAAATTACCAAAAAAATAAATTTAAAAAAACTTAAATATAAATCCATAAATTTTACACTGAAAATGTTAATGCGTACTTTATACTTGCGCACAAAAACTGTACAGTTTCTTGTTCAGACTGTACAGTCTGTCAAGACTTAAGTTATTATTGTATGTTTGCACACAGGAAATGATTAATATAGCTAATAATGCAAATATGTTATTTGTTTTTTACATTTTTAGAAGCATTCGATATATCAATATCTACGTAAACATTTACATAAGAAATGTCAGGTCAGCCAAACATCATGTCGACCATTCAATATTCCGTACAGTTTTCGCTTTATATGGGACAGTTTGCAAACTGTACAGTTTTCTGTCCCCTATGAAAGAAGCCTAACTCAAGAAATTTATTTTTTCAGTATTTTTAAAATTTCTACATGACACGTTAATTTGAAATATAAAAACACATTTTTATTGTCATATTTTTAATGGAGAACCACCACTGAAAGATTAATTGAAATATAACTCATCTGTCAGACAAAGTGAAAGGTTGACCGATATATTTGAAACAGTCTGAGAAATATTATTTATTCGGTTAGTCCAAAAAGCGAAAGGCCGAAAGAAACATGTAAATCCTAGACACAAAATATTATTAGACAAGTTCGTTTCTTGATCTGTGTATGAAAAGGTAATTTAGATTTAAGTGTGTGTGTCCCAAGGAAACAAATCTATAACTGGTGACATTTTGTCATTATGGCACAATAGATACTTTGAGCTAACCTAAAACGCCTGATAAAAATTTAATACACCTAATTTTACTACCTAGGAAATAAAAATTTTGTTAAATATTTGCAATTCTGAGAAAAATACATTATTTATTTGTTATCATTTGATCTATCAAGGTCAAGTTCTGAAAAGGTATACATAATGCATTGGTTTAAAATATTACAAGTTTTTCCTTAAGAGACGATTCTGTTTTTTTTAACCCTGTAATCCATAGCTCCACAAAAAGCGGTTTCTGCAAGATTATTTTTGCATATGCTTGTAAAAACCGGTGGTCCACCTATGCGAGATACGCATTACAGGGTTAGGTAATTTTTAAAAAAGAACACAAAAATCAAAAGTGATTTTTCTCAAGCCTGGGTGTTTGTAACGTTGTTCCCCTCTGTAATTGGGCCTCCTGGCCTGTTGTGGTTAAAAAAAAATAAAAAAAGTGAATTCTGATTCTATCATTATTATATTACTTGGAACCATCTACTACGTCAATATAATTTATAAGCAAAATGTTGATTTTACTTCTGCAATGAAATTTACACAACTGTCGACATATTTAAACTGAACTATCATGCCACTAAGGCAGAGAGGATAGAACGCCACACTGCTCTGCCCTGACTCCTTTATTTTCTTCACATTCTTACATATTATGCGCAGACGTCAATAGTTATTCCAACTGTATTTTTTATTGTTCCAACAAATTAAGAATAAAACAATATTGATATAATCAGAAATACTACCACTACTTTCCCTTATCTGCACACAATTGTGCATAGGGTACTGCATTGGTACACAGGGTAGTGAATTTATTAAATGAAGACAAGATACGGTTAAGTGCCAGTCCAAGGTATTGCACATTATTATTATTATGAATACTAGGGCAGGCAGTTAAAAGATTACATGTGAAAGATCACATTTAAATAAATATTTCATATTGACCCTGCCGAGAATTGAACCTTGGCATGTTTGGTAACGCAAGCATGCCGAATTTTGCAATTCTAAAAAAATTTTACAAAGATTCACACCTAAGAACTAACTGATTTTAGTCGGAAACTGGGGAAATTTAATTCAATTCAATTCTCCATTCAATTCTGGCCTCCGTAGTATACTGGATAAGACGCTGGGTCTCACGGAGGATACAGAGGTTCCAGTTTCCATTAAAATTTTAAAAAAAATTTTCAACCCTGGATGTTTGTTTATGACATTCCCCTCAACTGATGTTGTGTTGGTCAAATCATAAATGAACAATAATTGACTGAACAACATTTTGAGTGTCCAAATACTTGTTGACAAAAACTGGATTTTACCCATTACGGGGCTTGCATTAAATTACAATTGAATATTCCCTTCCGAAATTCTCTTCTCTGTTGAGATGTCGATTGTAATATTG